>JAOUZG010019159.1:27599544-27617625 GCA_026289955.1 Argiope argentata | reverse complement strand
TGAATATTTTATTATAACCCGAAATGGATGAAAAGTTGATGTTTCACTTAAAGTAATGTATAGAATTCTAGCTAGATATGGGAATAACATTTTTCTATATATTATTTCTATATTCTATCATAAAAAAATATTTAAATGCACATTTCAAAAATTTTATCGCATTGAAAGTTGCATATAGTTTAAATCCACATTGAAGAACAATGCATTATTATGTGAAAAATGAATAGTTGATATGGTCAACTTTATTTTTTAGTTCAAATTTCCCAATATGTTCAGAACGTGCAAAGATCCATTTGAAAATTCTCTGAAAAAACTGAATATAAAGGAAGCTTGATTCATTTAGTTAAATAATTTGTATTGTATTATTTTGAAATCAAAAGAATTTCTTGATTTTTGAGTAGTTGTAAAAATAATTATTGCATTGTCACATGACATGGTAGTTGTGGAAAGTGCATTTAGTATCAACAAAGATTTACTTGTTGCAAATCTGAAAGAAAATACTTTGGTTGGCTAAGAGCTGTGTATGATGCCATAAGCTATGGGTGTTTTAAATACTGTGATTTCAAAGAATTTGATTTAATATGCTAAATTAGCATATGCAAGATGTTATGAAACTTTAGAAAAACAAAAATACATTCAGGAAAAAGAAAAAGAACCAAATAAATTGAAAGCAGCATTGCAAATGAAATAGGTTGCAAAAGAAAAAAAAATGAAATTGATGATTGAAGTTGCTTAAATTGATGCCAAAATATCTGAATCAGCAAAAATAAAAAAATAAATAAATATTATTTCTATTTTTCCTTTGTGGTGCTTTTTGTTAAGCAATCATTAAATTATTTGAATCATGATAACAAAAAAGTTACTTTCTGCTTTATTTCATTCTTAGTAATTAATTTTGTGTGACTTCTAGTGAAAAACAGGAGAGATTATCAATACCATCCCCCCCTAATATATTAATTTTACATTTCTAAGATTCACACAATAAATCAAGATTTTTTTTCTGGACATAAATCTAAGCATATTATTATACTATTATTTTGGTAAGTTAAAGTGTTGCTTCCTTTCCTTACTTTTTATACTAATTAAAACTAGAGTATTGTTATTCCATTATAACTAGCACATTTCCTCTTATATTGCATATACATATAGGGAATATATAAAAAAAGAATTTTTCTCCTGTCTTTAAATTGTGGCCCTGTTTATATTACAGAGAGATAAAACTGATGTTCAGAATATATATTTTTAAGTCATTATTTATAATACAGCATTTATTTTGCTATAAAAGTTTGAAGAATGCCCTTAGTGTGCAGTTTATATGGCACATGAAGTAGAAAGTACATACAGTGCAAGTATATAATTTCATTATCTTCTGACAAAATTACTGGTTTAATTTTGGGTGAAATTAATTTAGATGAAAACTTTAGACAGAGCTATATTAATATATTTCAGATATCAGCAATAAAATCTCTGTACTTATTAAGGAAATGAGTTAAAATTTATTCATACTGCCTCTGCCAAAAGCAAATGTAGATTTTTCTTAATAATATAAAAAGAGCAAAAAGCATTTTTTTTAAAAAACATGAAGTATTTATATTAAGTGAAAGTATGTAGATTTACCAATCTGTAAACTGAAAGTATATACAAATAAATCATATGTGCATCAATACGTAAATTTTCTGAATTCTTTTTGCATCATTTTGTAACATTTTATTTTGTTTCTCTTAATAGGAAACCCGTTTTTTCCTTTGGTGTTCACATTGAAAGGCTCAATTTATGAAGCATCTAATGGTAGATCATTAGTATATGACTTGAAGCAAGGCTCAACTGGAGTGCAAGCTACTGAAGTTGTTATACCTCAAATATCTTCTGTCCAAATAAATTCTTTAAATGAAGCAGCTTTTCAGTTTAAAGATGCTTCTATGTTAAAGGCTGAAGGCCCTCTGAGTATTAAAGTGGAGGTAAGGAAAAAAAAAGTATATTAGATTCTTTTTCTCTTCAAATAAACTTCAAAAACAATAATATTTTTGAAAATTGTTGATTTTGGAAACTGCTTTTATATTAAAAAAAAGTGAAATAAAAAAAATCATAATTACAACTATTGGATTTAAATTTTTTTACAATTTTTTTATTTCTAATCAGATTATCAAAATACTTCTGCTGGAAATGTACTAGTTATTTTCAGAAAGTACTTACTTTTCTGAAAATATTTCAGATGATTCTATTCATCAGTGCTTTTTATGCGACCAACTATAGATTAAAAATTAAATTCTTAGTAATGAGTATATATATCCAGAAATAAAAATATTCTCATGTGTTAAATTGAAATTTGCAAAAGCAGCATTCAGTTTATTATGATTTTTTATGTTTTATTCTTTTTGTTTATGAATCTGTAATTGACTTATTTAAATTTTATTATCCACTGCCAGCTTTTATTCAAAACATTATTTATTTTTAACCAATAAAACAAAATTATCTGTATATTTATTTATTTATTTAAATTTGAAAAGAATTTAATTGTGCTTCGTTGTCAATTTAAAAGATTTATAAATGAACTTAAAAAACATAATTCTATTGTTATACATATATTAACCAAATTTATGAGTAAATAATATTTTACTTTCCTTTGATAGATAAAAGTAAACATATATTTTAGAAATAAATAAAACCTTAAAATGTAACAAGAAAAAAAAAGATTATAACTTATTGAGATTTTTTATTAATAAATGCATATTGGTACTTTCAAATACTGTTAATAATTTCTTTTTTAAAAAAAATTAATCAAATTCAGTTTTGTGTTGAAGTTGAAAGAAATTGAAAACTGAAGTTGATGAAAATGAGAGTAAAAATGAATGAATTTAAACCTTAAATATAAACAAAATATTTTAATTATTAATCTGATATACAGGGTGTCCACTCTTCTCGGGTCACAAGATTTAATTTTTAAACCATTAAAAAAGGATATAGTTCTAATTGGAGACATTCTTTAATTACCAATAACAGTAGTATTTCTTATTGTTTTGACCAATAAATGTATTTCTGGAAAAAAATGACCTAAATAGTCCTTTTAGGCTTATTTTGTAAAATATTATTGTCCTTCTTTTAAAAAGGGTTCATTTTTCTGGAAAAACAGAATTAGTTAATGAAGCTTTGAATATCACTATTTCAGATGATTAAAACCCATTCAAAGTTGCCTTAAAAACTTCCTATTCATTTTCTGGAGACAACATTGTTTTAAAATAAGGAAATTCAAAGCTTCATAATTCAATCAGTTCTGATTATTGAAGTTGTGAAATTTACTTTGTTGAAAATGTTAGTCTTTTAGGATATTTATTTCCATAATGACTAATGAGAATAAATATAATTAATTTTGATTTCATAATTTTTGCAGTAGTTTATTTATTTTTTGAAAAAGAACATAAAATGTAATTGTTTACAACATTTAAAGCATTTTAAATATCTATCTATCTATAACAGCTAAGAAATTAGCTATTGGACCATTGTATAAAATCTTCAGAAAAGTTGTATCTGAAATAACTTTAGTATATCTGGTGTACTTTTTTATGACTGGCAATTTTAATTTTTAATCTAAGTATAAAGCAGAAAATTAAATAACAAGAATACAAGTACTTACTTGTAACACAAATTTCATAGAAATATTATTTCCTTCATGACTTGAAATAACACTGATACACACACACACCAAAAATATTATGTTTGAATATTATGTATAGAGAAAAATTGATCCACAAGTTGTGTTTTCTTATTCTCCATATGATGCAATTTAAATGCCTGTGTCTAATAATATACATTTTCATGAAATAAAAATTTGTTCTATTAAAAAAGTTATTTTTTAAAGTTATGTGTTTGATATAATTTTATTCATTATATTATTGGTACTTAATCATGGATTTTTTTTTTCTGTATTCAGACTGAATATTCAGAAGCAAAATTAAACTCAACATCTAATGGAAACACAAATGAAAGAGTATATGAAAAAGATATAATACCAGTTATTATCAATGCGTCATCATGTAGTGACCTTTTTCCAGTTATTGCAGATTCATTAATTGGATGGTCTAAAAAACCAAGGGAAGATCTGGTAGTGTCACCTGTTGGTATGTTTTGTTTAATATGATAAAAGTTTTTAAAAAATGGTTATTTGAATTATTATTCAAATTAAAACAAATTGAAAATGCTTGAATATAAATTTTGTGTAAATCCAATCAGATTCGAAAATTTTTATTTGCCATAAATTTGATAACTGCATAATTTTTAGTACTCTTAATGTTTAACACGTCAAAATGAACATATGAATTATTCTTTTTGTCTGACTTTTCACACTCTAAAGGATACACCATTGAATGTTGAGCTTTCAGCAATGGTCGAAACATATTTTGAGAAGTGAAAATATTCAGCCCAGAGCAATTTACTTTTTGAACTATCAATTAAATAAAATCAATCCAAAATATTGGTATAAAAAATTCAAATTACATGTTTCTACAAAATGTGTTTATTTTATATTCAACATTTACCTTTAGAGTGACAACAGATATCTAAGCCTATATATTCACTTTTCTTATTTAGTAGATATGAAGGCATCAAAGCATTAATTAAGTAAAACTTAATGCAAAAATAAGGTATTTTTGGCAGCTTCCTCATAAACAAATTTTTTAAAATATTGTGACAAATATTGTTTTTATTCCATCTTAAAATGGAAAAAAAAAAATCAACTTTTAAATCATATCAATTTAATTTAATTGGCACACAATTTTGTTCTTAATATATACAAATTTATTTTTATTTGTATAGTATAAAACCTTTTATTTTAATAAAATGCAATCCATTTCATTTCCTTTTAAAGTCTTTTTAATATTTATGTTTTGTTTTTCATTATTTAAAATAAATCTATTTTTTTAGATATGATCTTTAACCTTCTCTTGATTTACAGTAGGATCTAATATAATAATATATGAAAAGAACATTATTTATTTGTTATAAGTAGCTTAAAAAAATTATTTATAATTTGCTAATTAATGTGCAATAATTTTAACTTACATAAGAATTTTACATGATTGAAATAAATTAAAATATTTATTGTATCTCAGAGTGTTGAAAGTTGTTCTGCATATTTTTTTAATTGTTGAAGCTAAAATTGTTAATCATTAATTTCCTTAATCACAATATATTTTACAAATTTTCATTGCAATCATGAGTAGTTAATGCATTTCCAATGCAGTTATTATTATTATTTTATTTTTCAATTTTTTAAATCTATTATAGCAATCATTGTTTTCTAGTTATCAGAATTAAATGAATCATAAAATTTAAATACAACTGAAATAATAAAATTAATATAATGAGTGACTAGTTGGTTAATCTTCTTAGTATCAGTTTCGGGAAATCTTTGCAAACTCTTCAGTTTTCACAACAGATATCTAGGAAAGAAAAAACTCTCCAATAAGTGCCGAGCTTGAGATTTTTGGGTTGCTAGTTTTTCTCTTCATCCAGAGATCAAACTGTGAGATAATAAGGACATGATTATTCTGATCCATTATATTTGAGAATTGAAACATAAATGCATATCCATAATTAGTTTTAAATTATATTTCATTTATTATCAAATATATGAAAATTATACCTGACTTTTACACTTATGCATATTATTAGTATTAACCTGTTCTTTAGGATTTTAAAACTTTGTATCTTAAGAAAGTAATTTGTCTAAAAAATAAAAGAAACTAATTATAATAATAAAAATAAAACTCAACAATTTTCTTTTTCATAGATTTTTTGTATTTGAAGATATTCAAATTGAAGCGCTATTGTGCTTCACTTGCCATAAAGCAAGTATTCTTCCACACTCAAATGCTTATGCAACTTAAACTTGAAAGTAATGCAAGACACTGATACAATACAAAAAAATGACCCTTATTTTTATCTTAAGTGAAAATAAGACAATTTATGTTTGAAATCTATAAGATACTGTACAGATTTACTTAAAACATGAGTATGTATATAACTTTTAATGAAATCATTTTCTTAGTTTTCATTAGTTAGTATATTTAATAGGGGGAGATCTATAAAATGTATATAACCAACATTTTGAAGTATTTTGTTTTGAAAAGATTAAGATTGACTATGTTAAATCATATAATCTAAATAATTAAATCATAAATTAAATCATATTATTGTAATAATCTGTATATGAAAACTTAATGTCTTTTAATTCTGGAAAGCTTATGCAATTCCACACTCTTTGAAGAATTCAAACAAAATTTGGTAGAAATGTTCCTTGCCACTTGAAGAGTAAACTATTAAAAGCTAATACAAACCTCTAAAGGCTCAGATATGAGGTTTGAAAAATTAGGCTTTTTTCCGCCATAATTTCTGATCAAATCCCTGCAAAGAAATATTTTTACACCATCTTAAAATTTTAAAAATAATAATAATGAGTAATTTAGTAATTTATGCAAATTTCATTGTTTTGTTATTTTTCTCTGATTTGTAATAAGTTATTCCAATTTCATATAAATATTGTTTTGATTTTCATTTTTTATTCTCAGAATATTAACCTTATTTCTCTGTATAATCTCAGCCAATGAGGATGTATTTCAATGTCATGAGTTTTCATATGAAATTAGAACTAGTCCCATGTTTTGAGTTGGTATTGTATTATGGACTTTCTTCATATAAATGTATAATTAGGCTCTTTTTTAAAAAAATGAAAGAATGACTTATCAAGAGTGCATAAACTTTCATATGGGGAAAAAAATTAGTTAAAAACCTAATGGTTGTAGCTGGGCAACTGGTTCATTAGTTTATAATATTATTTTAAAAATATAGAGATTATGAAACATATGCCAGAAAATAAAGTATCTTGCTGTGCTATTTTAATGTATATATTTCAAATTCTGATTAAAGTGTAAATTAGGCCAGTATATTATTGAATCATTTATGTTCAATGTTTTGTCAAGATAATGTATTAACCAGTTTTTTCATTTAGAATCTACAAAGTATTTCTCACAATTTAAAAGTTTTATTGCTTTTTTTTTCTTTTTTCCAGCTCCTATAAAGGCTGTAATAAATAAACCTGTACTTCAAAGAAAAAAATTGTGCCAAAATGTGGCAGCAAAACAGGTAATTGTAACCGAAGTTGATAAAAATGATGAAGACTATCAGTTTTTAATGTCCCTTCTTCCTGAAATGAAGAGATTACCTCCAGAGGAGAAAAACAGTGTTAAAAACAGAATAAAAGATGTTTTTCTTACCAATCGTTTGGCAACAAATCGTATTCAATTCGAGAAAAAAAGCACGAACATTTATCGAGATTGTGGCGTTCTACCCATTTCAGGTGGTTGGAAGTTTTGATTTTATGCTAGAATTTTATTCTGAATTCTTTGTTCAATTGTGTCAGCAGAACCTTGAAAAGTTTAGTTCAATCGTTGAGTACTGGTAATCACAACCCCTTACCAATTAAGAGTATGGTGGTTGATTTGTATCTTTTACCATTTTTCTGGTCATGTCATAATCTTGCAAAAACTTGAATTAAATTCCAATTAAATCAATTAATTAAAACTAACTTAATGAAAATGTGTACATTTTATATTCAGAGAAATTTAATGGAAAAAATATAATTTGTTCATATATAATATAAATCTGTACATATGTAATTTTATTGTCTTGAAAAGAAATAAAATATTTTTCAAATATCACTTTTCATATATTGAACCTGTGTTTTCTCTGTGCTTGAACTCTGTGAATTTTATTCTTTTAAACTATATTTTCAGTTATTTTTTTAAATAACTTTTTTCAGCAAAGTCACCTTATTTTCAATTCAGAATTGTTTTTTCAGATGATTCTGCTTTAAAAAAATAATAATTGATTGCTGTTCCTGCAAATTTTTAAAATAAAATCTGTTAGGAATTACTTGAGCACGTGTTTAGAGAACATAATCCCTTATTGGTTTTAATTCTGAAGTTTTACTTTTTATCCTTTAAATTATCAAGGTTATAAGTATTGTTTATAAACTGACAATAATCCTTATTTCTTTTTGAACAAATTTTGTGGAAATTTGTGTTGTAAAAATAAGAATAATAGGGTGCTTTATGATTTATAAATATTTAATAATGGCTTGTCATGAATTTATTAATGTAATACTGAATCTTTTTTTTTCTTTTTTAAAATTTAAGTATTGATATTAAAAATTGATTAGTTTGTTGTTTGTGTTGATTTTCTGTCATATATTTTTTTAAAATTTAAAATCCAATTTCAAATAAAGAAAATTCTTTTAAATTAAAGTAAATTTTCTATAACTTTTGGTTTCTGAATTAGCAAATATGTCTCATGATGCGAAATATTTTATAATTTAGTTTATATTATTTCAGTCCTTTCTTTGTGATGTTAATCAAAGATGGTGATATTTTATTTCTTTAAACATATCATTTGATTAGTTTACTATCAATGAAAGCTGTGCTTGATATTTACTTTCATTTTTATGCTATATTAATTAGTATAAAGAGATTCAATTTTCAATTTTGCTTTAAAAGTTTCAGTAAAATATATTAAATATCATCACGGAAGTTTTGTATTTCTTTACATCAACAAGTAATGAAACTTTTATGTTTGAATATTTATATGCTGGTGTAACCCTTCCATTCCCCCAATTCTTGGAACATGATATCCAACCTTTCAATTAAGCAGGTAATTGCAATTTTAATAATCAACATTTTCTACTTGTTACTTGATTCTTAATTTCTTACATTTTGAGCATAAAATTTTCAGGAAAACTTTTTGTATTTTTTATTATGACTTATGTAAATATATTTCATTATAGTTCTAAATTTATGAAACTTTGATGAAACATTTGTAAATAAATTATGCATATTTTGATATATGTGTATTTTGTCATGTTTTATAATTTTCAAATTGCATATCAAATAAGTAATCTACAAGAGTTCATTTTTAATAAAGAGACTGAAAAATAGAATTGTCTGTAAAAAACTCAACTTCTCTTTGAGACAGTGACTTGAAAAATTCTTCAAGATTTAGTAAAGAATAGTTGGAAACTGATGAGAAATAAAATAAGCAAAACAATTAGCAAATTAATTGTCATCTCCTGGTTATGCATAGTTTTAAATGTCATGAAAGTAGTTGAATTTTTTTTTTGTTAATTTAAAAATATATATCAATGTCTATCTTTATATTTTAATTGTTAATTATTCAACATCTTGAAAATAATAGTAAAGATTGATCAATATTCAAAACTTGTATTCCCATCAAAGTTTGTAAAAAATATTTGAAACTACACTAATGTGTATTTTTAGTCCTCAACTGTCACTATCATAATCATTTTAGCAATAAAAGTACAGATCAATTAATATGCATTTCATTAGTTAAATCTAAAAAGATATACAGTTCTATTATCTATTGTTGTTGTGCTCCGCTTCACAGCGGATAGAGGGGTGCAGTAGCTTCTGAGGGTAGGGCCCCCTGAGCATCTGAGGGCAGAAGTCTGACTTATGCCCTCACACTTGTCACAGACTCTTTTTACGAGGCAGACCATTCATGCATTTCATTTATTCATCCATAGATCATAATTTAGATCTGGAACAGAGAAAGATCACCTCTGACCTAGTATCCCTAAAGGTACTACTCTCGGCATGGCGGATTTTGTGGCCGCGACAGATTAAACGTGCACTAGCCACCACCACACTCTTGGAGTCTTCGACTGGCGTGGTTCGAACTTGCAACCTAAGGAATACGAGACCAAAGCTCTACAAATCGGCCTATCCCGGCCTTATTTTCTTTATTTCTGGCAATATATACTAAATATTAAAAAGAAATGATGTTGTTTGCAAATTAAAAAAATAATTTTTACGGAATATGTAAAATATTACTTAAGATTTTTAAAGAAACAGTTTGTGTATTGATACATCATGCAACAACTAAGGCATCTAAGGAAGCCCTTTAAGCCTTAAACTTTTTATATTTATTATTACTATTTGAATATTTATTTATTTTACTTTGTTAGCAATTTTTTTTCGATTTGGTCAATTAGGAAATTAAATAGGTGCATGAGTTTAAAATATTTTTCAGAGATATATTATTTATGATCTAAGAGACTTTTATAAAAGTCACCCTGAATAAGATGTCACTAGGAATATCATACTTAGTAGGAAGTGACATGAAAGGAGGTTCCAGGTACAATGTTAAACTATTCATCAGCCACCAATTAGGTGCATCATATAGCTACTGTATCTTTTGAGATACCCCGAATTTGGACTAGAACTGTTAAAAACAATCTAAACTAAAAAACATTTTACAAGTCAGTAAGTATTAGATTAACTATTAGTAATTAGTTAATTATATCTTATCCATCAAAGCAATTCGATAAATACGATAAAATATTTTAAAATCATTTAATACTGATTTACAAATAATTGTTTAATAAAATTTGGGAGGGGGCGGGAATTACTCAGCGAAATACATTTCGCATATACATTCCTTCAGTTTTCTGCCTTAACATTTACTTTAGTAAATAAATAATACTTTTTTAGTATGAACACTCACACTAAATTTTTTAAGCTGACTTTCTGATTTTAAAATGCTATTTTAATTTTTTTTTATAGCTTCAAGATCTTTTAAAAATGAAATAGATCCGAATTAAGTCTATAAAAATTTACAAATGAGGGAATCTAGCTTATATTTTTATTAAATACTTTCGATGGTTGAAATAAAATTTGGAACAAATGCATACACAAAAAGTTATTATTATTATGCGAGAACCTGATGTTATTTTCGTTTGGAGTTTTTGAGTAATCGAAGCTGGAAATCACATAGGCAATGAAGTATATATAGCAATATTTTTCAGCATCTTTTAAGTGCTCATATTTTTTTTATCTGATTTTAAAAGTATTGAATTATTATTATGTAAACTTGAAACTTACCCTTATCATTGTAATAGTATTAATAATGAAAAGATTTTCTAATGCTTATCCGAAAAATAAACAACTTTTCGATATTCTTATATATCATTCCTCGTTAACAAAGAGCTTTAGTGGTAAATTTCTTTTATAAATTTTTCCAAGCTTGCGATAACAACACGTGGAAATAGAAGCTAGAAATCAAAACACTAGAAATAGAAATAAAAATTATAACAAAAAAAAATCAAAACAAAATATGTGCAAACCACCGATTTAGTGATCCCCTCTCCAACTCTACCACCTTAAGGCACAGAGGAATCTTCTGTGAAAAAGCTGCAATCGTCACAGATAACACGGACCTCCTGGAGTGCTTAAAACAGTAATCGATTTTAATTACCCTATCCTCTATAACATAATCAGGTTCTATAGCAGATATTTATCTGTTGTGACTTGAATAAGAAAAAAATCTTGTTTTCGTACTATGAGACAAGCTGTATATAGCTTCCAGCGATGATCGTTAATGCGATGAGATAGGGAGAGCTGGGGACCTGACTGTGAAATAGGAAGCTCTCTGTATGTGATCGATAGGTCCGACCGCCCGTCTCAACTACTTCTGCAGATATGTTCATGGAAAGTGCATCAGTGGATTGGGGATTTTCCCTATGCATGATTGAACTCGTTAGAGACCTTCAAGTGGAGAGATCGCATCGACTGTTACTTTCTATCATGATCTAAGACCGGCAATCTAAATATCACCAGTAAGACCGTACCAAGAATTTGAATAACTCCTCTTTTTAAAAAGTATTGATCACTGGTATTTGTGCCTTTTTGATATTAGTCAGGTAATAGCTACTCTTTAAATATTCGACATCCCTATTCGTTATCTTTATGCAAGACTTCCATGAAACCATAGAGAGAGAGTCGAAAGTACTATCACTACGAATGAT
The DNA here is from genome assembly GCA_026289955.1 of Argiope argentata. Classification (NCBI taxonomy): domain Eukaryota; kingdom Metazoa; phylum Arthropoda; class Arachnida; order Araneae; family Araneidae; genus Argiope; species Argiope argentata. The sequence continues at coordinate 27,605,756 of JAOUZG010019159.1, read as the reverse complement.
AACTTTGTTTTCTGTAGTCATAATTCCAGGGAAATTATTATCAAAACACTATACAAAACATATACAAATAGTATAATTGGAAAATAGAAATTGCTATAGAAAAAAGTCCAATAGCTGAATTGTTCAAGAAAAAAATCGCAACTTATCCACATATTTCTTACGTGGGACACCCTTTAAAATGGAATGAAAATATTACATTTCTTGATATTCATTTTTCTAAAAAAGAATCAAAACTCAGTAATCTTCGAAAATCTTAGAAAGCATGCATTTAAAAAGATAAATGGATTCCAGATATTTGCATAAAAAAAACCATGGTCCCAGAACTAAAGATATTATTAATATCACAAATAATAGCATTTCCAGGACTTTTTACTATGCTTTCACAGTTATAAATAGATTTTTCGAGACTCAGTGTAAAGCATGCGACACTATTCACACTATAGCCCTGATAATTCCTTTTGACCTCCCAAAATGGAGCCCGAATGTTGTTCTTCTGAAAATTGCTTCTCAGAAAATCTTTCTGAAAAAAAATCAAGTGATTAACTTTCCAGTTTTTTACTAAGCATATGGTTTACATTTTCCAATTCTAACAGAGCATGTGGCGCTAGCTTCATAAGCCAGGTATCATCTACGATATCGGACGACTTTTGTATTATGGTTATAATACTCGACTACTTGCCCTAGCGTCGCAGGTTCGTATCTCGAGTTTCATTCGGTACAATGGTGACCTTGGCAACGCAACCTCCTGCAACAGTCGTGGCGCCATCTACCCGCAACAAAAAGCAGTCGTCGAATTCGCTTGACGCAAGCAAGCAAAACCGTCATTCCCCACTTCACGCAAGCAAAAGCAAAGTCGTCAGACACACTTGACGCAAGAAAGCAGCAACTCGCCATAACGCTTGCCTCTATAAAAATCTTTCGTCCCTCGCCGACTCGAAGGAGTACTGTGGTGCTAGCTTCATAAGCCAGATAACATCTAAGATACCGAAGTCGACTTTTGTATTACGGCTATGTTACTCGGCTACTGACCCTAGCGTCGCAGGTTCGAATCGCGACCTTCATTTGGTACAAGCACTCCCATAATAATTAGGAAATACAATTGACTACCAAAAACAAAAGAAGTGCATTTCATTTATTCTCAAGAATTTAAACACCTCTACATATCAAATTATCACCTTGGCTGAAAACCCTATGACTAACTCTAATCACTTTGAAATTTTCCTTATGAATTTTAAATTTCCGAATAAAAATTTACTTTTAATTGACATCAATAACGTTCATTCAGAATTTCCGAATGCTTTTCGGAATTTCGGATCATTTTATTATTCCTACTGATGCATCCAAAACTCTCCAGCACACCTCAATTGATGAGTTTTCTTCTATCCAAAAATTCCTGTTTCGAGTCTATCCTGTCAGTTCCATTTTTAATGCAGAAAGTTTAGCCATGCTGAAGCACTTGATGTTCTCGTTGATATCGGAAAAGATTTTTTGATTCTTACAGATAGCTACCTTGCACTTACATCTTTGCAGAATATTCCTATCCAGTCTCTAAGAATTATCCAGGTATAGCTTCCAAAGTTGAAACTTTAACCAAACTAAATAAAAATTTATATTTCCTGTGGGTGCCTGGTCATTCGAATATAATCTGGAACGAGCTTGCAGATCGTTTAGTTTAAGTAGTTACAGAAAATACACCTTGGGATGGAGGGACCTTTTCTGAAGATATTATTTCAAGCCTCAATAAAAAGACTCAACCGATCATAATGAACAATTATAGAAACAGTAAATATTCCATTTCCTTAGGTGACATCCCTAGCATTGAAGCACTGTCTCCCTGGTCCAAAAATCAAAGGCAGATGTTATCTTGGCCAGACTAATCAGCAAAACAATTATAACGAGGAGTGTTAACTCGTTTTAACTTTTATAATGATGCCCTTTGTCTTGAGTGTAAAATCGTCAATGATATTGACGACAACGTTCAAAAAAATATACATACTATTGAGACAATTTGTGGACTTTTCTACAGCTAGATAAGCAAAATCTATTTCAAAAAGGTTTTGTGTGAAATAACTGCAAACAAGACAAATATGTACATTTCTCTTCAAGCAAGCTTGAAATATTTCAATATCTACTTTTATTGACCACATTGCCAGCTTGCTGGCACAGAGGTAGCGCGTCTGCCTCGTGTTCTGGAGGTCCCGGGTACTAGTCCCGGTTCGGGCATGGTTGTTCTTCTGTGTGCTATCTGTGAGATGTGTGAATGTGTCCCCCTGTAAAAAGGGGCTGTGCAAGCGTATGTGTGAGTGTTTCATCTTCATATGAGCTAGAAGTCAGACTTCTGCCCTCGGGTGCTCAGGGGTTCATACCCTCAGAAGCTACTGCACCCCTCTTTCCGCGGTAAAAAGCGGACACGACATCATCATTATCATCATTGACCACATTTTTTTGAGCTCTTTTTTGAGTCTCTTCTTGCTTTATCAACATTCCGAGTTGTAGAACGGATCCGACCCATTCTACCTTTTCTTTTTACTGGAACTCCCGAATATGTGCTAACTGCTTACTCGCATCAGAGGAACTGCTTTTAACTGTTAACTGACTGAAACTTTAAATTGTTTTTATTTGTCCGTGTGCTCTCTTATTGTGTTAATTGACAAAACTTTTTTACATCTTTCTTCAAGTACCTTCCTGTTTGTGAAATAAATTAATTGGCTGAAGAAGGCAGTAAAAACATTCTGCAATTTCATCTCTGGAGATAAATTATTTAAATTAATGCAAAGTAACTTAAAAGCAAAAATATGCTTCTAAGATCGACCATCAATATCTAAAATTACAATTGTATAATTAAATATGTAATCGTTGTTACGATGGGAATTTTACATTGCAAATTACATCTTGAATAATGGAAAGTGATGATCTCTAATAAATCTTCAGAACAGTATGATAAGGATTAACATATTCTGAACTATTAAGATATTTAATTCTTACTAATAATGGATGTGAAAGGATTAATTGAACAGTTTCATTTGTTGATGGACAGGAGTAGAAGTACAGCACAATATGCACACCTGCGATCAACAATAAATTCTGAAAAAGAAGCTAATAAATTTGTTGAATTATTTTCTGAAAAAACTAATTCAAATTGGACACCTCAAAAACAATATTCTCTCAAGTAATTAATAGTTTTGTGCCATATATTTTAAACTACAGAAAATATGATGTGCAACAGCTTTGATATACAGTGAGTTTCGTTCCCCCCTGCCCCACTCAAAGTAAAAAAGTTTATCCCCAAATTGTAGCTTAATGTCCGATTATGGCATGCTTATCATTTTCTAGAAAAACAGATGTAAGTATTTGAAAATATATTGAAATAAGATATACGTAAAAATGTAACAACAACTACAAAAAAAAACTTGTTTCACCGAACAATTACCAACCTTGCAAGGTGCCAAATAACTGTATATCAAAGCTTAGCTTATGTACTGCGAAAGATGAACAGTTTTGGATAAAATAGGAATTGGGTACCATTTTTCTTGTCAAGTGAGAACAAATTCTAGCAAACATATTAAAACTCGCAAAACTATCTAATATAAAAAAGATTTAATGTATGGTGATATTGACTTATAAAAGCTCATTATATCTAGACATGTACCCAATTCTCCTGTATGAGCAAATTTTCAGTAATCTCTTCCATACGATAAGCATTCAATTCTTCATTTCTTTTTGCAAATATTTTTGATTTACAAAAATTAATAAAATTATTATTTAAAATTTAACTCCAGGTACAAAGGTCAGTGCACATTGTAGTAAAATAGAACAAATATGTTTGTTATATCTGCTGAGATGCATGGAAGTGAAAAAATATGAATGCTTCTTACTGTTCCTACATTGACCTATAATAATACTGAAATAAATGACTTTCATATAACTTTAATCTGTGCTAATTTCAAGTAAAAGATTTTCAAAAAACATTTATGATGTGTCTTTTTTTTATATTTGAAATGATTTGCAACTTATCATATTGTTGCTTTAAAACTAGTTTTCATTTTATGACCATCCAACATTACAAAGACTGCTCTGTAAAGAAATTAAGTGAACAATAATTTTAAAAATCAGCCTGATTTTCTGTCTGTAAGTTGAATTATTTTCTTTTATTGTGAAGGCAGGTGTTTGCTTCACACACACACACACACACACATAAACATGAATATGTTATCTTGCTTGATTTTCAACAGATAAAAGATGGAAAAGTTGTTTCATTCTTGTCTAATGAAATGCCCTATTTTGTTGGTGTCTATTGAAATGTTTAATTAGATGTTGATGTTCTTCAACATAATTTTTTTTTTCCAATTCAAGGCTAACAGGTGTAACTGAGGATAAATAATATATGTCCAGGTGACCTGGACATATATTATTTACCCTCAGTTATATGTTTATTTTTTTATTTTTTATTTATTTATAATTACCTAAAATTATTAATACATCAAATTGTAATTAATTCCCTGGCAATTGCTATTAATTGCAATTTATCTTCTAGCTGCATTACTCTGGCAATTTAATTTTCTTAGTTTTAAGAGTTCAGATTTAACAAACTATCTAATTAACTTAGTTTAAAAAGTGGAATTGATATAGAAATTTTTGATTCTTATCATAAATAAAACTATAAAAAGGATCAGCTCATAATAATATCTACTGAGTGCAGCTTGTCAGTATCAGTTTGCTCAATCAAATTGCCATTTTATTTCAAAGGTCATGACCTAAATTACAAATTTGATAAGAACAGGTAACCAAATTTGCAACAAACAATTTAAATTAAGATAAGATTACTTTATATATATATATATATATATATATATATATATATATATATATACAGTTTTTTTTGTTGTTTGTACATATACAGGACAGGAAACTTTATTTCCTGTTTTATATGATGTTTCAGTTTAATAAAATTTTTCAGAGTTAATACTAACAAAGACAGAATACTTGTTGAGAAACTGATATTAAGATAATATTTGATGTAATTGGTGCTATATTTTTTGACCATTGTAGTGTAACAGGAACTCTAGCAAACTGTTTTATGTTAAAGTAATATTGAATACAGGAAGTAATATTGAGTGAAATTTGTGTTTTGTATTGAGTTTTATCAATTCAGATAAATGTGAAATTCAAAATATCAATAATTGTTTATCTTTTCATTGTACAAATTGTGAATGAATTTTTTATTTATTTTCCTTAAAAATTAATTTAAATTCATTTTTTGAAATTTTTATTATAATTCATTTGTTTATTTATTAAAATTTAAAATATTTGTAAAACAAATGTTATGTAAAAATATTTGTATTCTATTGAAAAATATTGATTTTGTTTTATGAATTGATTACAGATATATCTTTTATTGTACATGGTTCTGCAATCCATTTTGGAGGAAAAAAGTTCTCACTGAAGGAGAAGACAACAATCCATTTTTTAGAAAAAGAGAGATATCTCAAGGAGGTGACTGCAGTGCTAAAATAAATATTTACATTAAAAAGCCTGATGCATCTTCTACTATGTATGATGAATATTTATGTTATGATCCTCCTCTGCCTTGCGTCATTGAGATTGCTGGGCAGCATAATCATCGTTTAGATTATCCTGAAGGGAAAGTAGTGAAAGAATTGGACAATAGATTAAAAATTTTCATACAAGACGATTCGGTAATTGCTATTATTTGTATCTGTGTCGTATATAGTTGTTCAATATTCTGGAATTGAGCATTTATCAATAAAAATGACCTCTGGCTATTAAAAATGAAATTCATGATACATAACACAAATATTGCTTAAAAAAATATTGATGCTGTGAAATTCTTTTCATGAAATAATATTATTGAAAATATTTGTTCTTTTACCACCAAGTATTATGCATAGCTAATGATTATACTAATAGGAAATTTTTTAAAAATAAAATTGAAAAAAGGAACTCTGTTAGATTTAATTCATTCATTTTATTTGACCACATTTTAGCATGTTGTACTTATTTCCTTAATTAGCTGTATGAAAAAAAAGAAGGGGGGGGGGGAAGGGAAATTGTAGATTTTGAAAGTTATCAAATTGTAAGAAGTATTACATAATATATTAATGGATGGGTTTTTAGATTAGACTTAGGGTTGTAGCAATAAATCAGGATTCACTCGTGAAGGAAAAGCAGGATGGATATTTACTCATAATTTG
>JAOUZG010019159.1:27566744-27594544 GCA_026289955.1 Argiope argentata | reverse complement strand
GCATAATAGTATTTTTAATTCAGTTCTTTTCATTTTTCACTTGTAAATAATTATTGGTGAAGTAATTCTACTCAAATTCTCATTTATGATATTATTTATGAAAGTGATATTAATGGAGAAATTTTGGCTCAAGAAAAGTGTATCTAGAAAATGAATTATTAATACTGTTATTCATTTACAAACTGTATATTTGTTTTATCATTTCATTTCATTTTTAAAAGTGAAAAGTTTGTATAATAACCATTTGTATATTTAAGCATTATCAGAAGACTTTACTTCTTAACTACACAAAAAATGCAATCAAATTTTAAAGCATGTGCGATGTTAGAATGATCAAACTTTTAACAACATATTCTTTTTCAGATGCATATTCTATGTTTATGTATTTTTAATTATATATATATGTGTGTGTGTGTGTGCACATACATACGTACATTAACAGTATATATGATATTCTGATCATAGTTGCTTATTTTTAAATTAGTAAATCATTTAATTACTATATACTACATATTCTTGTTAATGTTGACAAATTGTGTTTTAATTTTATGTATATTCATACAGATGTGACTCAAATGTAAAATTTTTAAAAACTGCATACCTACCTACATATTATTGTGCTTGTTTCTTATTAATATCCTACTTGTATTTAATTTATGGCAAGAAAAATTGATACAATTTCTCTTACTGTTAATATAAGTAACTACTTGAATTTTTTGAAGAGTTTAGTAACAACCTAAACTTTTATTTTAGTTGGAACCTTTAAATGATGGTTACGAAGATGTACCCACCCAAAGCACAACTGAAATGATAGAAGATACTTCTATTCTATCAACATCAGCACATGTTTTTTCTCGTGGATATAATTCAATGACAGAAGAAATTGACATCAAACCAAATATTTGTATTGGAGATAATACAACAGAAGAATCTGACTTGAAACCAAATATTTGGAAGGCAGGTACATATAACTATTTTTTATTAATTAAAATTACTTGAAGAATGAATTCTAGTTTAAACTTTTTTTAAAGCATTTATTTTTAAAATTAATTTTTATGAGAGTATTTTGAATGGGTAACTACAGATAATAACATTTATGTGTCATTTAATATAAATAATAAAGTGAATAATTCTTTGTTAAAATTAATAATAATGTTGATAATATCCTAATATTCGCTGTCCACATTTTCAGCATTTCTTTTAAAGCTCATTTCACTTTTTTTTCAATTATCTCATTTATGTTTTACTTTCACTGCATCTAATAAAATAAGGTATACTTAGTAAGAAGTTTACCATCTTTTGATTCAAAATTAGATCACTGATGTTCCTTATAACTAAGATTCTACTTGAACATTTTAATATTTTGATACTTTTCCTTAAGTTTATAGGATGAGACAGGGAAAGCTACAGATTTCCAATTTGGAATAGTATATGTTTCAAATTTCTAATTGACTATGATAATTAGTCGTCTAATTGGCTGTAAAGTAACCTCCAAATCTCTGACTCATTTTCTGATTTCATGAGGAAAAGAAAAATAATATTGTTCCAATATATAGGTATTCTATTTTGATTAAAGAATGAAAGAATTTTCTGTAAACTGTCATTTAATGTCAGGCTTTACACATTTTTTTCCTTCCCCCTATTTATTGCAGGTGTTAAAAATATTTAATTTTGCTTTGGTATACTGATTTCTTTTGTTAAATCATCTATGAAAACTTAGGAAATCTATTTGCAGTATTAAATATGTACATGATATAATAAATTTGATAAAAAAAATGAAATGTAAGAAGTAAAATCAGTAATTTAACATTATTGGCTACAGATATTTTTGAAATATCAAAAACAAATCTTAAATCGAAAACTAGTTACAGTTTTGCTAAAGTGATGCCAGTTTTGAAAGCAACAGCCTCAAAATATTCTAAAACATTAAACAGGAGCTCCTTGGCAACTCCTTTTTCTTGCTTTTGTACAGTTCTATAAAATATCTTTTTTTGAAAATTTTCTTTGTTATTTATTATTGTAATTAATTATTGTTATTAAATATAAGTAAATTTGTCATGTATTTGGTATAATTTTCATGAATAAGTAAATTTTGTTTTTAAATTCAATTGAAATGATAAATTGAAATCAGTTTTCTGTTCGTTCTTTTCTGATTTACGAAAATTTTCAGTGTAACATAGATAAACGGAATGAAGTTATTAAAAAGCAGAACTAATTACACAGCTATTAAGAATGATCTTTAATAATTAATTCATTGATTTAGCATCATATAATCCTTTCATTTACTTTTGATACCTGTATTTTATCATGTTTTATTCATTTTTTTGTTTCAGGAAATTCATTTTTACCATTGATGTTCACATTGAAGGGCTCAGTTTTTGAAACATCAACTAGCAGATCATTAGTATATGACTTAAAGCAAGGTTCAACTGGAGTGCAAGCTACTGAAGCTGTCATGCCTCAAATATTTTCTGTTCAAATCAATTCTGTGAATGAAGCAACATTTCAATTTAATGATGCTTCTATGTTAACAGTTGAAGAACCTTTGAATATTACTATACAAGTAAGCAAAGAAAAAAAATCCTGCATATTTAAAAGTCTTGCTACTTTTAAATAAAATTTTATCATTACTAAAATTCTAAAACTGTTATTTAAATATTACCTGCTTTCAATGGGTCAGGGATAATTTTTTTTCTTTCCAAATTTATGTCTTAATATAAATTTTTGTTTAATAGTTTTTTAGCTAGGTGAAACGAAAGCATTAACAACCCAACTTAACACTTTTAAAATCTTATTTGTTGATTTGTATTTAAAAATGACATAATTATGCTTTTTGTTTAAAAGCTGGCTGTGCAAAAGAATTTTGGAGAGTGATTCTTTTGTATATATATTTTATTTATGTATATATGAGTAAATGATATTTTATACTCTTCTTTGATAAGAAAATCTTTGTATATTATTAGCTGATAATATTCTCTGCATTGCTCAGAATGAAATTATTTTCATGATTTTTATTAATGATTATGAATTTTCATGATTTTTATTGATGATTAACTAGTTATTTGATATACACTGATTAAAAATGTAATGCTTTAATATTTATGAATGAAATTGGTATACTTATTATAAGTACTTATACTGAAGATTAAATTTACTGTATATCAAATGTTTTTTGTAAGTTATGCAGTGTAAACATTGAGTGCAGAACCTCAACAAATATATTTTAAATGTATATAGTATTTTAAAACCACTTTATATAAAGTATTATAATTAACAAAAATTTTTAAAATTCAAATCAGAAAATCGGTTTTGTCAAAGAATTTTAATACTTCTTAAAAAGTTCCAAACAATTATTAAAAATTGCAGAAAAATGAATTTTTTAATAATTTTTAAAGAAGGATACAAGATTTAGTTACATATTATGGATGCATATAAAAAATGGTTGTAAAACAGAATATGAAAGCAGTCATTTTGAAGATTGAATTTCACTCTGAATCAATTGGTAAAAGCAAATAGTTAAGTTTTGAATAAATTTTTAAATAAGGGAAAATTTCAAGATTGCTTCCAATTTAAGGTGAAAATTGTTATTATCAATAAATTAAAATCATTATTTCGGTTATATCTCTCTTTCTCATTTTTAGCTATTTTAAATCTATTTATTTTATAAATCTTGTGTACAGATATGTTCTTTGATTTGATTTGTCCTTTGATTGTGCAATGTACAGTTGGGAAAAAGTAGCTTTTAATTAATAAAAAAGGTAACCATTGCCACTAAAAATCATCCTTATGCTTCATAGTATTCTAGAGTGAAATGTGAAAAAAATTGGGTAATTCTAAAAACAACAAAAAGGGGGTTGGAGTCAGTTTGATTTATAACAATTCAATTAGAATGTGTACCAATATTCTTTATTTAAAAGTGGGCTTGTATAGTGACATAAATCATAAGAACAACAACAAAAGTTATTATTATTATTATTATTATTTAAATTATTGAATGCTTATCTTACGAAAACTCTTGATAAAATTAAGTTGGACATTTTGGAAAAAATCTGTATCTGACTTAATTTTTACTACCTAAGATATAAAATTGATTGAAATGAGATGAAAATAGGATTTTTAGCAACAAAACCCATTATCCCTAATGCCAAAAGTGTACATTCGATAAATATTAAAAAACTTCAGAGATTGGAGAAAGATCCGAAGATATTGCTTATTAGAAACAGCTAAAATATAAAAGAAAGAATAAACGAGCATGTTATTTGTAAATAAATAAAAAGGATTTATTTATTAAGATTTCTTTTAACAGAGGATGATGCCTGTTGAATGTAGCAATTAAAAAAAACAATATAAAATTATTGGGACCTTGGCCCAATTCTAAATTACTCTTCAATCCATACATCTGTGAAAATTGAAATTACCTTTAAGCATATTTAAAATACAAAAGTGTGCAATGATATACAATAAGATAAAAAGTACTGTATATATATTGTTTATTATTTAATAGCACTTTTATCATGTGATGAATTAACTCTAATTATGGGTACTTTTGTATGTCTTGCTGTTTAGAAACCACACAAACAATTAAAAAGTTAATAAATGAATCAACTTTATATTATATTAGAATATTTATAAAAATTGGCATCAGATATGTTATTACAAAAATGGTGGACATTCTGACTATAGAATAAAATATAGTTTACTACATATAATAAAATATAGAAAACTATATTTTATTACAGTTCAGAATTTGGTTATTTGTTATGTTCTATGGTATTAAGTTACTTTCATATTCCTGGTGGGATATATTTCCTATTTGAAGGATTGTAATATGGCTAATCAGGCTGCTAGGATTGAACTTGAATACCCACCTTCTGTGTTTTAACCTCAACAGTCTTTTGATTTACCCTGGACATTTAGACAGATCATAGTAACTCCAAAATGATTATCTCTGTTTGAATAATATACATAAACATTTTTTGATTAAAAGTTATTTTATAAGCATATATAAAGAATAAATGAAAAGTATAAAAGTACTTATATGAAGAATAAAAGAGTAGTATAAATAATAATTTTGAAAAAATCTAAATTAAAAAAAAAAGAAAAAGACGGAACATTCAATTTAACTGAATACAGATTTTGTAGGAATGTATTATTTTATTTACTTTTTGATTCAAGAGTTCATGAAATAATTTTCTTCACAAAGATAAGCTAACAAACAGCAAAAGCAAATGATTACAGTGTAATATTTTAAAAAGTTTTCAAATATCACATTGAAACTCACAACTTTCTGGGTGTAACTTTTGATTCATTTGCCATATTTATGAATTCAGTCTATATTTGTATACATGATCATGAGATCTATTTTTTTTTCTTTTTTCAGAAGTTCAGAAAGGGGTAATTAGATATTATTTTATTATAAACATATTTTTATAACTTATCAATTTTCTTTACATTCAGACTGAACTTTTGGAAGTAAACTCAAACTCTGAAGACAATGTGAGTAAAAGAGTGGATGATGAAGATATGACTGCAATCATCAGTGCATCATCAAATGATGACCTTTCCCCAGTTATTACAGATTACCAAATATATATGCAGAAAAATGAAGGTAAAATCTTGGGTATTTTCACTATTGTTGGTTGAAACTTATCTGTTTAAAATTTGAAAAAAAAAAAAAAAAAAAAGAAAGAAAAAAATATTATCTGTTTTGATTGTTAATATATTTGAAAGTATGTAATTCAACTGAATATAATTTTTAGGCTAATTAAATCTTATAAGATAAATTTAATTTTTTAAATCCAATATTAAAATATATTTCCTGTAAATGTGTTTTTAATTGAAACACAGTGGTACATTGTTTTCTTAAAAAGGAATTTAAATAACTGTTTTTTTAATTGGTAATTATTTTATATTGATAATAATTGATAAGATTTTAATGGATCATTATTACATGTTTGAATATGTAAGTAAAATACTTCAATACTTTTTATAATTGACTTTAAACCTGGTTAAATGTTTTAATATAACAGATTAGTCCTTTAAGTAATCGGCATTTTATACCCTCTTAACTTCTCAAGGATTACTTTTGATTGGCATCAAATTTTGTTCTATTGGCACACTATTAAAATAACCAAAGACCTCCTCTTGAATTCATTCAAACAGCTTAGGTAGTTTCTTATTCAATTTCAATGAAATTAATTTTGTTTGCTCTCCTGAGTTTACACTTTTTATAAAAAGAAATTAGAGTTTAGTCCAAAGAATATATATTACACTCATTAAAGAAACAAAGCTGAAAATTAAACTGAAATTAATGATCATTTTCCAACTGTTGAGAAAAATATGTATTTTGTTTTGTAATAGTGCAAGAGATTCCTTGTTATGAGGTAAGAGTCGTGGTTATTTAATGCAAAGTGAAAAGCAACTTTTACCTCAAGTATATCCTTTTTGATATATGAAGAGTGCGTAAGCATATTTTCTCGACTCTAATCGATTATGTAGAAGTGTGTATCAATATGATGATGGGAAATTGGATGAAAATTAACTCTTGTTTTCCAATTACGATAAAACACAAACACAATCATTTCCACAACAGATTTAAGATAAAATATATTATTGTTATTTTTTTTAAAAATTGCCATAAGATTAGTTAGAGTTCTACTTATCTAATTAAAGAATAAATTAGAACACAAATTATATAATAAAAAAAATTAATCATATAATAAATATTTTCTCCAAAATCTAAAGATCTAAGCTAACACTAACTGCAACATTTTTTTCAAAGCATAAATATTTTAGATAAGACTTAAAATTTGTTGCATCAGTAATAACAAATTATTATATGGTTAGATTTTTATTATTATATAATTTACTTGAAATGAAGAGTACACTTAATATAAATTATTTTCTGCTCATTCTATCAGGTGTTATGTCTTAAAACATCTTAAAGTCAATTAAGTATATTTAAGAACTGTGATATATTTGTGAATCAAAATTAATAATAAAATAATATTTTTTTCTACCTTTTCAGAGTCAGGAAATGTAGCAAAAAAACCAGTGTTAGCCCGGAGAATAAAACAAGAGACTCTGCCTGAAAAAAGCAATTTTAATATGGGACTTTTTACAATTTATTAATGTGACAGCAGTTCTTGCTTCTTAATTTTAATTAACATGTAAGACATGTCTATTAAAATTGTGTAAATAATGTTAAAATTGACTTGTTTTCTGATAATCTTCATTTTTTTCACAACTTTTCTTAGTTTTAAGATTAATTTTATTTTAAAAAATTCCTTTATTTTTAATGAAAAAACCTTTACAATTTTTGGATCTGAAAAAAAAAAATTTTTTTTAGTCATTATAAAATTTAAAATGATTTCTCTAAATGTATCCTGTTTCTCGCTAAATTTAGACTAGGAGATTAGCTATATATTTATTTGTTTCTAATTTGAACTCTGAGTGATGAAATCAAAATATTTGTTACCTATAAAAGTTTTAAAACTGATTTGTTTCCATTAAATGTATTAAAAAATAAGTTTTTGTATATATATGTATATATATTTATATATATTGTTACAAAGTATTTTTTTCTTGGAATATGCTCTGTTAATATAAAATACAGCAATTTTATTGACCTATATTGCACACTTTCTACTTGTTACTTAATTATTGACACATACATAGAAGCTATACATTTCAATGAATAGTTATCAGTTAATTTTTTGATTTTTTTAAATATCGCAAATTATATGTAAATATTTGTCATTATCAGTTTTTTTCTTCCTCAACTTTGATAGAAGTTTTTGAAATAAATTATTTATTTTGATGGTCTATGTTCTTTGTTATATCTTAAAATGGAATTATGAGCAGTATAAAATGAATATACTTTTTAAAAACACTTATGATGAATTCATTAAAAATATTTCTGAATTAATAAAAAAGTAATGACCACAACTAAAGAAGAACAAACATATCGAAAGTTATATATGAAACAAAAGTACTGAATAGAAATGAAATTCATAATGGAAGGAAAGATATTTTCCCATTATTGTTGTAATGTGAATGGCCATTCCATTTTCTGCATTTTATTCCTAACACATGCCTTGATATATATTACTTTTGGAGCAGACACAAAACTTTTGATATATATTGTTTAAATAGTATAAGTTTACTTACTTGCATAATATAACAATCTATTAGGGAATATGTAAATATGTTCTGCTCTAGCTTTAATGAGATCCTGTACATGTTTTGGCATGGATTCCACTAATTTATAATGCACACTTTTGATGTCATCACAAAACCAAAATTTTATGGCTCTCAATCATTTTTCTCTTAAATGAGCAGTCCATTTTATTCATATTCTCTTAACAGTGCTCCACAAATTTTCAATGTCATTTATATATACAGAATTACTGGGCCTCTCCAAAACTGTTAATTTCTTGTCTCGAAAAAATTCTTTACCAGTTTGGAACTATGGCAGGGAGAAAGATTTATTTTGGTTGAAAGACATTAACACTACCTATGGGCATTTACATCAGAGGCATAATTTTTTATTTCCAGCATTGCAATGTATTTTTTAAAATACTTCCTCCCTCCTACTAGTACTAAGCTGCCATGTTCTCCAGATATCTTCTTCTAGGGTAACTTAACTGTATGATTAAGATGTTCCCTAATGGGTTCTCCAGCACTTTGCCTGACAAATGCTGATCAAATTCCTGGCATAAAAAATATGTTTCATTGCTTTATACAATTTTATTCTAGTCTTGTGCCGTGCATAATTGATATTTCCAGCACCTATACAAACATTTTCTCTTCATTGCTGGCATTAACAATTGTTTTTTAACTTTTGTTCTTGCTCATCTACCTGTTTCTATATGCCTTCATTGTACTGCCAATAAATCAACACTCCCCATTAAAAGATCTGAGTTAGTTTTGAGAAGATTCATTTCACTATTTCATACAAGAAATTAGTCTGTCTTAGGTATTGTCTTATGTTTGCATCCACATTTATGCCATGATTTCGGAGAAATTGTACTAAGTTTAATTTGATAATTAATAATTCTAAAAATGCAGGATTTTTCAACTCTAACTGTTGTAACAATATCCCTCACAGTCATAGAAGTAAGCTGACTAACGATAAGAATTCAAATCCTTTTCCTATGATTGATACCAATTTTTTTATACACATTAAAAACAGACAATTCACACAATCAGCTACTTCTTACAGTAGAGTTGGATATTAAGACAATCACTATCGTCTTAATACCAACTTGGGTTTCAAGACATTTCAGGTTGATTTCCTTTATTAAGGTGCACATATTGAAAGAAACATATTTATGGAACATTGTTTTCTCCTTATTTCTTGAGAAAAACAATGTTTTTCTCCTTCAGAATGACATAGTTGTAACCGTAAGTTGTTCAGAACTTATTTTTGGAATCTAATGGATGTATTTTAATTCCAAAAAAAAGTTACATGTAATTTGATATCATTATTATGTGTGAATTTGCATTTTCAACAATGTGTATAATTAAGACAACATGTCATTCCCGTGCCACAGACGATCAGAATCCAGTGCAAGAATAGAAGTTAGTAGTTATATACTGAGATTTCGGCAGACAGTATGGAGTCTAAATCTACTAACTATAACTACAAAATTAATGATAGAGGATAATTATTTATCTTTTAATGTATTTAGAACTTTTTGCTGTTAAATGCATCGCTTGATATTATTATACTTGTAGCAATTATTATGTTTGCAGCACATATTATGTGTTTATGATTAAGTTCATAATAAATATTAAAGACTTACTGCGACATTTTGAAAAAATTAAAAGTGATCTGCACCATGAAAAAATTTGTTAACTGCCGTCTTACATCAACTGAAACATAACCAAGGGTAAAATGCTCTAAATGTGATGATCCTGGTTAAACCACTTAAGATTAGTCAAGACCTAACCTTTTTTGTAAGAAAATATTGAAATCAGTTTGAGGTAGAAAATTCGCAAGAATGGAAGATTTTATAAGAAATGAAATTTTGCCTCATTTAACCTCCACAGTACTCTATGAAGCTCTGGCTTATTTTTCGAAAATGAGGAGGTTTCTGTTTAGAGGGATTTATGATATTTTTTGGAATTTTTTGACATTAATTAAAATTTAATTTCGCAAGTAAACCCTAATGGATATTTTTTAATTTCTTACATTTCTAAACATTGTTTTTCTTGACATAATTGCATGTTTGAAAGTATATTCTTCTTGACATTGGATTTTTTCTTTCCAGTGAATCAATTTTTTGTTCAATCAGATAAATTTTTATTGAATAATCAATTGTTACAAAAATTATTAAAAGTATTTTGTAGTTTAGTGCTTAGTGATTTGTGTTTTTATTCTTATATTTTAAATAAAAGTATTTAGTTTTACCAAGAAAATTTTTGTATTGCATTAAATGTTATAATCATTTTTGTTTTCCAATACCAATTTTAAGCCACATCACAGAATATAGGGTGTTGCTTTGCAGGGTGAACAGAATGATGCAAGGCTTTTAAAATTGTCTATCGAATTTCAAGTTTAAAATTAATTTGCTGAGTAAGTCTTCAAATATTAGTTTAACATTTATTTCATGAAAACGTCAAGGAAACGCACGCACGCACGCACACACACACACACGCACACACACACACACACACACACACACACAGAGAGAGAGAGAGAGAGAGAGAGAGAGAGAGAGAGAGACGCAACTTATTCCCGGATTCGAAAAACCCACGTTTCTTTGCGTACGCATCAGGATGCATTTATATAGAGAGGAAAGATGAAAAAAGGAGAAAATCGGATTATTTGTGGTCTTGGAAAGTGAAAGAATTGCAAATAAATCGTAATATCGTGAGAAAGCGCTTCTAAATCGCAGCAAAATAGGAGAGCAATTTATTTTCTGTAAGAGGCTTAAACATTAAATTCTGATGAATAAATGGAATACTTTTTTTTAAAAAATTTGACAATTAACTTTTTTTTTTTTTTACAAATTAATAATAATTTCTTATGTTGAAACACCTTTTTTTTCACATTCTATTGAAACTTTTTGATAACTTTTCGAAATTAGCGACTGTTGATAAGATTTAAGGATATCTTCTAAAATATTTTTTGTGCCGTTCCTGAAAGTTTTTATCGTCATTTGAACTTGCCTTTTAAACAATCAATTTTGAGTTAAAATCGCACGATTAAAAATGACACGACACTCACACACATATGGTAAAAAACCCAACGAAAACCGTATCTAATTGGGCGAAAATAAATGTCAAAGAATTTCGGTAATGCCCGAATCATTCCACGTCGAAAAGTGGTAGTTTCTGGATACTAAAATTGAAAATTAGAATATATAATTGTTGAGAATTATTGATTTAGAAAGTAAAAATTACTTTGCGCATATTAATGATAACAGAACCTACAAAACGCACATTTGTTAAGCTGCGTGTTCTTAAATACTTCATCATAATTAGAGTATAACTTAAAAAAAAAGGCATTTGAAAAATTCTAGAACCAATAAGATACTCCTCCGCACTGCTCAACACTTTTGTAAGCATTATAACCAGAAGCAGGGCTGTAGCAAGGGGATGACAGGATAGACCTCTTCCAAAGTTGCTGATAAAAGAAAGGAAAGCAAAATTGATAAGAAAAAAAAAGCATTAAATTAGAATAACCTATTGCAAAAATAAAATAGAATTGAAAAGCAGGCACTTTGTAACTGAACAAAAGCCACGGTTAAATCAAAATTCTTTTCGAAAATATGTACTATCTGTAAGTTATTTAATACAATGATATACTCATTTTTAGTGGCATTCTCAAAAAACTGCATTCGAAAGTTCCAGAACTAATTAAGCGCTTTTGAGAATTTTTCATCAATATGATTCAGAATGGTATTTTCAAAGAATATATTTGATTTGTAAAACTTACTCTCAGAATTATGAAATATGATGAACCTGACGACCGACCTTGGATAAACGCAACCTTCGCACATAGCTTCGTTCAATTGTAGTGTCGCCCTCTATCGGCGACTCAAAGCTCTAGACGCGCATTAAATACGACAAGTTATTAACTTCACCACCAATTCAAATAAGTATCGTTCGTAAAAACTCACTGGGGAGATACTTTGTGGTGATTGCTATACATTTAAGCCAGATAACATCCCTCGGACCGAAGTGCACTTTTGGCCCAACGGATATGTTACCCGGCTAGTAACCATAAGATTGGGAGTTCGGGCCTAGTGCTATCCGCTATAACCTCCTAAAATATATTTGAATTGACAAGAAATTTCAGGAAGGCAGCTTTTCGTGCGTGAGCATGGATAATAAGGGAGGGAAGGACAAACTAACCAAAAAGTAGTTTCATGTTTGGATAAGAACGCAGTTTTGACAACTTTGTCAGAGGTAGAGGATCACTTTAATTTGATTCTGATCATAGGATATTTTTTTTAAAAAAGAAGCTTATTTGTGATAATGAAGCTTTATCGTGAATCAAGCTTAATATTCAGTCAATATTTCTTTCAACTACGTTGCAAACGGAAAGCGTATGCAAGCAGAGCACTTATAATTAGGCACTGGAAATTCTCTTTTGTCAACATTTCAGAATATTACTTAATTTATTGATGTCTTTCAACTGATCTCAATCAGTCTTCGGTACTTTTCCGTTAGCCGGGTGCAAGCAAAAAAAAAAAAAATCCCCAAAGAAATTAGGCGGAATTCTACCTTACTTGGCGATTTTTCGCTTGCTCCCGGCTAACGGAAAAGTACCTAGTCTTTCAACATGTACATTACAGCAGAGAGATAAAACTAGCAGGAATTGTCACTCCAGAACTTTCTCGTATACTCTCCAGGAAAAGTCTTATCCTCCTCAGCAGGCATAAAATTGTAAATTAACGTCCTGCATGGTATTGGTGAATAGTAAATACGAAATACAGATCTTTGGCGAGAATCTAGCATTTTTCATGAATCTGTGGCTCAAATATGTATTTTAGCAGGGTTTTTCCCCCCAACCAAATGCGACAAATACCTGACTCTGAATAAAGGCTGTAGTTACAAGTTAACATTCATAATTATGGGAATCGCGTCTAAATGAGCGAACATTTTATGTGTTCTGTTCTAGACATCGAAGCCAGCGAAGCATAATTATGAACTAATAGGTGATATTCTACAATTTTATGATTGAGTTTTTTTCCTTACTTCGAACCATTTTAAGACAAAAATGACGACTAAAAATTTTAGCGTTAGATGGCGTTGTAAGTGGCCTCATCATGTACTCTTTTTTCTACGCTAAGAACACTAATTTCGTGATAATATTTGCCGCCTTTCCTGCATCTTCAATAGTTAAATATTAATGAATAATTCAATCATTCAATTAAGTGAATCGAAATAAGCTGAAAATAAAGCGATCATTTTTACATCCATGAATGTTATTTATGTACTTATATTTTGAATATTCCCTTACTGCTATTTAACAGAATATTCAAGGTCAAAGGAGAACTTACTATATCTTAAATCAAAATGTTATGTTATATCCAATTTGCAGAAATATCCGACTTTACTTTCTTTTATTCTGATTTTTGAAATCTTATTTCCTAAAAAATTGTTAGAGATTGGAACGTGACTTATCAAATCAATTAGAGTGTCTTTATTTGCTCTGGTAGCAACAAGCCTTTTTTAATGAAGTTATTCCGTTGATAGCGATCAATACGAGCGTGCATGCCTTTTAACAAAAGGACAACATCCGTTCTCCACCAAATGCGGAGTTCATAAGTGTCCTTGAAAACTCTTTCGAAGATTCGAAATATTTTGAATGCGTGCGTTACTCAAGAATGTCGTCCGAAAATTTTATTCGAAGGGATGTCGATGTTAGTCAGGAAATGATTGTTAATAAAACATGCTTTCAAAAAGGATGGCGTTGGAATGTTTCTACTTAGGAAATGTTTTATTTAGAAATAATTTATTCTAGAATCTTGATGCAATTTATTTATAGACTTACAAGCCGCACTTCAACGATAGTACTTCTCCAGGACATGCTTATTTTTGCTTAATTTCAATTGATTGAAATTAATGAATAATTTAATGATTAGTTTTCTTTCAGCAAAATTCTTTTAAGTATCAAATTGAGATAGACACCTACGATGTGTTTATGCTTGCTAGTTTTTTTTTATTATTTTCTATTACGTGTATCAGAGATACACAACCTTTTCAGGATGAGGGGCCAAAAAATAAAAAAATATAATGACGAAGGCCAAAACAGCACATGAATGTTAAAACGTATTAAAAACGTGAAAACACTGGGTTTTTTTGTGGCAATACGCATGAATTACAATTATTACTTTACTTATTTTAGTCATGCACACATTATGCAATAAATAAATGATTAAAATACAAACATTATAGCTATGATTAAAACACTTTACCTAAAAAAAATTTCCTGCTGAAAAGGGGGCAAACTTGAAATAGAATAACAGAGGTAAGCTTTTTGGTAATTATACAGAGAACACAATTTAAATTTTGAGAAAAAAATAATCAAAATTAGTAAAAATTAATAAGGTGTCTGGGACTGAATATTTGAAGTTATTAATTTTATGCTGGGCTTAAGATTGGTTGGTGATACGTAGAACAGCAGAAAGATTCTCATCTCATTCTTATTTTTGATTTGTTTAAATTCATTAGTGAGAAAGTTTGCTTACAAATGTAAGTGCTGGCCAAGAAAGTTGCACATGCAGCAACATTTTCCTTTAAGCACAAAAATTCCTCGGGCAAGTCTTTATAAATTTCTAATATCGGATTTTCTTTGAATTGATTATTGAAAAAATCAGAATTATGTGAATCAATTAAGGCTAACTGCATACTCTCAGCCACTAGATTTACATCAACAGAAAATGGAGAAGAAAATACATTAATTTTTGTTTGGCACTTTTCAAAATCAGAAAACCGATCATCAAATGCTTCAAAAATTTTAATATTAAGACGATATTTCTTAAACGATATTTCCAAAATTATTTCTTCTGCAGTTGCAACGCGCTGGGCATCAGCTAACTTTTATTAAAAAAAATATACCAAAATTGCAAGGTTCGATACAAGAACTTAGATATGCTATTACTTGTAACACAGGAGAAAAAATTTTCATTGCTTATTTCAGATTTTTCTCTTGCCATGACAAACACAATCAGTCACTTAAAAAAATATTGTTGAAAGTCAAGTTTGCCGAATTCTTTTGTCGTTGTCATACATTTTTTCTTCTTCTGGAACATTTTTCTTTCCGGGTAATTTATTTTTTTTGACTTCCAAATCTATTCCGCTGGCAGCAGAAAATAAGATGAACATGCTACGTTTGAAAAATCGATCCTGCAAGTCTCAATCCGTATCACCGACAACATAATAAAAGTGAAAAGAAAAGAGAAAAAGAAAAAAAAAAAGGAACTTTCTTTCATGCAAAAATAAATTAGATTTTTTTTAAGGAAGAAATATCAAATGTTCTGAAACAAAAGGAAATTCCAAATTTTATATGCTGACCATGCGTGTTAAAATCGTGATTATTATCGTCAACGCTGCGCCCTTTTGTGTTTCTGATAGCTCTTGAACGAACTTGAATCAACTTTTTTTTTTTCTCAATTACAGCTTTTCGCGCTGAAAAATTCACCGAAATTATACCTTAGCGTAATTATGAAGTAAATAATCGGGTATAGAATATCACGCAAGGAACCGAAAACAGCGTTTTACCAGTAAAAATAAAAATTCAAAATATCATATATTTAACATTCTTCGTACGTTTTTCTGCGAACTCCGGAACTATTTCAGTTGCGGTAATGACACATAATCAAAAGAACAACAAATTGCAGTCATTTTAAAAAGCTCTTTTTGTTTTTTCAAATTTCAATTTTTTGTGTTTTTTTGGTATCTTTAAAGTATTATTAGAATAAGAATTCTTTTGTCTTTTTACTATCTCGTATTACAAAGTTTAATAATTGTTAAAATTTCGATATTTTTCTTGAGATTTTGAAAAACCTTCATGTTTTAGACCTCTTTGAGTTCGAAAAACACATTTTTAGCTTTACGTCTGTCTATAGACCATCCGTCCGTCTATCTTTGTCAAAGATTATTCAAAACGCTTTAAGGTAGACGGATAAAAATTGGTACATGTTTATTACACCAAATTCTTAGATTTCTATAAGTTTTTGAACAAAACCCATCCTAAGGAAATCTTTCTGTAGGGTTGTTTGAATATAAGAATACTTACAACAAAACGAAGAGAATTAAATGGTGCATAGTGGTTATACTTAAGTTTTGTGTCGAATTCAACATGAGGTTGGCAATATGTCGGTCTGTACCTTCAGAAGCAACTAAACGCGATAACTCAGACACGCAAAAACATAGTATGTCGGCTTCCTGGCACAGACGTAGCGTGTCTGCCTCCTGATCTGGGTGTCCCGGGCTCGAGTCCCGGTTCGGGCATGATAGTTCTTCTTTGTGCTATCTGGGAGGAGAGTGAATGTGCCCCCTGTAAAAAGAGACTGTGCTAGCGATTGTGATGAGTATGCAGCTTAAGTCGTTCTCTTGGTCCCAGTTGGCGCTACTTGTAACAAGAGACGGGTACCTTTGGCTTAAGATCTGCTGACGTATCAGCGGGGCTTGTCCATGGAAAGTGCCATAAGAAACAACAACCATTTAAAAATAGTTATTCAGATGATTTAATGATAAATTTTGAACTTTTTTTAATTCGTTTTTTTTCTCAGAACCATTATATTGTTATGAAATTCTCTTTAAAATAACGTTGAATGTAAATTCATTTCCAATAAATGTCTTTGATAATTCATTTATCTGTTTCATTTACGGTACAAAAATAAATAATGATGAAATAGATACGATTATTTGATTCAAGAAATTGTTTTAGTGATAGAATATTTTCTTTTATAATAAATCAATAAACCTGAAGCATTCTATAAAAATGCTTGTGAGAATTCTTCGCAGTCTTTCGATATACTTATTCATAGCAAATTTTTTAACACGAATTTAGAGATATGCCTTTGTTTCTTCTTTAAATATATAAATAACGAACATTTGGAATTTGGCACATTCCACACACAACGTAGGTCTTTCTCCTCCTACTCTGGGCGTCCCGGGTTCGAATCCCGGTTAGGGCATGGTTGTTCTTCTGTGTGCTATCTGTGAGGAGTGTGAATATGCCCCCTGTAAAAAGAGGCTGTGCAAGTGAATGTGATGAGTGTTTAGATATGTCGTACCTTTGGCCCTAGTTGGTGCTACTTATAAAAACAAGAGACTCTCATTGGGCTTAAAATCGCTGATGGTCGTCAGCACGCTTGTCCAATGGCAAGTACCATTAGAAACAACATCACCAACAGACTTAGTATATCAAATTCAATATGTAATTATGTGTCAAATTTTGGTACAGAAATTGTAATTCTGCATCATTTGGTTGAGGAAACCGCATCCCAAAAACAATTTTTTTTTTTGGATATTATTAACCGCATACCAAAGTTTAGTTGCCATCCTAAAGTATTCTGTTCTAGTGAATATAGTATCCACTTGATAAACTTTATTCTAAATACTATAAAAGTACATAATCACAAATTTAAACATATAATAACCACCTGGAGTCGTATCCCTAAAACTTTTTCAAACACATTCTATTAAAGATGCTATCATCCTCTCTCCTAAATGTTGATCTTTTTAAAAATCATGAATGCTTTGCATGCCATGGGTTAGCAATAATTATGGAATATAGATGTTTGGCGCGAACCTAGTAATTTTGCTGAATCTAACACGCAGTATTGGAATGATTAATCCATGTGGATAGTACACAAGCATCTGAGAATTCTATATGTATTTTGGACAATTTTTCTCTCTCGCCAGAATGAAACCAAAACTTGACATGGAGCTACAACTGTAGATACAAGATCAAATTCTAAATTTCATTTATTTAGGCCATTGTGATTCTGAATTATTTGGTGCATGAAACATGCTCCTGAAAGTACGGATAGATGGACGGTCAATCTCTGGATGGATTCAATTCTAAATTTGATAGGTATCTGTATTTTAAATTTTAAATCAGTGTACAAAATTTTATTCACCCATTTCTCTTTGTCTTCTAGTTGTTATACATCGAACTTATATTCGAATAGCTGAGCAGATAAACTTAGATAAAATTATATAAAAATAGAATAGTAAATTGCGAATTTGGTTCAAAGATCATATGGCAGATTTTATTCGTCAAGGCAAAGGATTTTTTTTAATTATCATATTTACCGACAGTCAAAAATAATACCTAAAATGTGCTTTTCGGAATTTTTTATCGATTATAGCACTTTTTCTGTACTTCATACAATAGAAAGTAAAAAAAAAAATTAGGAGGAAAAAACAAACAAACTATATTTTCACTACTGTTTTGGATTATCGTTGAAATTTTTTGTCTCAGGGCAATCTGTCACTATGATCACTACTACTTATGTCCCAGATGCAACGATTTTGTTAACAAAACCCCGACTTTTACCGATGAGTCGCAATATCCCAAATTGAGAGATAAATCATTTTTTACTCGAATGATTATGGGTTGATGTTAACATAAAATAGGAATATTAAAGCTGGATGCATTTCTGCCCTCAGGTGCTCAGGGGTCCATACCCTCAGAAGCTACTGCACTCCTTCCGTTGTAAAGCGGAACACGAGAACAACAAAAAAGCTGGATGTCATGTTTAATAAAGATTCCATCTATCATCTCAAATTTTGAAGGAATATATTTTAGGAGTTTTCTTAAGGCAGGATTTAGAATAATCGTATGTAAATTATATTTGGAATTTAGATTTAGGCTTAGCCATATTGTTCTACTGTTCACTTTTATCAAATTAGAGAAAATTGGGGCCAATAAAAAAATTCTGAGAATTTCTGATTAATTTACTTATGTATTGCCATTTACACACATTCATCTTTTCTGGAAATTTTTAATAATTCAGGGACTCCACAAAACTCCATATTAAAGTTTCGAATGCCATTTTTGGAAAAAATTGGAATTTTCACATGTGGAAAAGAAAACTCGCTTTCGTTAGGTGTATTGGATTTTCTTATTCTGCGCAATGATTTCTGGGAAAATGCCAGAAGGTTGAGGAGAGGAAAGGATTGAAAATCGTGTTCCAGATTCATGATTCTACGAATTCGGAGTATCGTCTAGCAACGGCAAGGGAATTTCCGGGGTAAAATGACGAGTGATGATGTTTTTTTTGAAAAGAGAAATTTTTACCGAAGCACGACAACCAAAATGCTACCGTCTCTCTCTATATATGCTTATAAAACTCAGATTCAGTTTGCCGTCTGCTTTCGTTTTTCGTTTTTTTTTTAAGATTTATTTGTTTTGAGTCTTTTTACCTAGTTTTCTAATCGGAAAGAACTGGAGGTAAGTCCGGAGAGTAGATGTATCTGATATGGGATGCAACAATCAACCCTAACTCTCTGGAGGAAACTCGAGGATGAAGTCACGCCCTGAAGTGTCCCGGAGAGGACAACCTCGCACTCTTATAAATTGAGGGACGGTCCAGAAAATAAATTCTGTCCGAAATATCTTCTCTGTGGTGTATCTAAGGGGAGAAAAATAGCGTTCTTTATATTAATGATGGTGCTAAATGCGAGTTTAAAATATTTTTTCAAATCTACAAAGAGGATAGTCTATTCTTGAAGTTTTTAAAAATGATATTTTAATTAATTTAATAATTTTTTGGGTTTTAGTTAATTTAATAATTTTTCTTAAACATTTAAAATATCTTTTGGGGTCTATAAAGAGGATAGTTTAAACTTGACGTTTTAAAAAGTGCCCTTCCGTTAATTTAACTGTTTGAGTGCGGCGAAGCGTTATTGCGTTTCATTTGCCGTAAAGGTAAGTATTCTTCCGTACTCAAATGGTTAATAATGTTCCTTGAACATAATTAAAAAAGTTCTTTTGGATTTACCAAGAGGACAGCTTATGTTTGATTTTAAGTGTGTAATTTGAATAAATTTAATAATGTTTCCCAAACATTTAAAACTCAAAACTATTTAAAATATTCTTTTGGGTTTACAAAGAGGATAGTTTATGTTTGAAGTTTTTAAAAGTGTCATTTCATTTATTTAAGAATGTTTTTTTTTGAATATTATTAAACAAAATTGCTACCGGATTTACGAAGTGGGCAGTTTATATTGATTTCAAGTGTATAATTTGAATAAATTTAATAATGCTTCCTAAACATTTAAAACTTAAAAATTATTTAAAATGTCCTTTTGGGTTTACAAAGAGGATAATTTATGCTTGAAATTTTTAAAAATGCATTTTAATTAATTTAATAATGTTTCTTGAACATTAATAAAAAAAATTCTTTCGGATCTACGAATAAGATAGTTTATGTTTGAAGTCTTTAAATGTTCAATTTAGATTAATTTAATAATGTTTCCTCAATATTTAATATTTAAAAACAATTAAATATATTCTTTATGGTCTACAAAGAGGATACTTTAGGTTTGAAGTTTTTAAAAGTGCCATTTCATTAATTTAATAATGTTTCCTGAACATTATTAAAAAAAAACTCCTTCATATTTGTGAAGAGGACAGTTTAAGTTTGAAACTTTTAAATGTGCAATTTTATTAATCCAGTAATGTTTCCTGAACATTTAATACTTTAGTCATACAAAACAAATTAGCTGCATTTTTAATGTCTGAAACATTTTCTTTATCTTATCTAATCGTCTTTTACAATTAATTAAAATGTTCCATTATTCTCCTTTTAAAATATTTGAATAGAGAATGAGTTCTGAAATATATAGAAGCAATTCTTTAGCTGATGCAAACTTTATGAGTATTGAAAATGCTGATATATTCTGACATTACTGATCAGCAAGCATATAAAAATGTAGGGTACAACAAAATGTTTTTCATTGTCTATAATTTTTCGTATATTTGATTATTTATGCTGTATTATAAGAGAAGCAAAAATTTGAACCTGTCAGCTAAAGATTCTTCGTGTGTGGTGGATGTTAAATCTGTTCGTGGTCACAAAGTCCTCCATGTCGAGAGTAATACCACTGGGGGTACTGGGTCAGAGGTGATCGTTCTCTGTTCCAGATCTAAATTACGATCTGTGGATGAATGAATGAAATGCATGAATGAAGTCCGCCCCGTAAAAAGGATTTGGGGTATGTGTGAGCTAGAAGTCAGACTCATGCTCAAAGGTCCATACCCTCAGAAGCTACTGCACCCCTTCTTCCGTTGTTAAGCGGAGCAAGAGAACAACAATAACAATGTTAACATTCATAATATTGGTCTTTTTTCGTTAACTATCGTCAGTTTCTGTGAGATGTTTGAAAAGCCTTATTTCATTGTACACTCCCTGTGGGGAAAAATTATTGATTTGAGTTTTCCAATTTCAATCACTAAATACATTATATAATATACCAATTTTGCCAATTCTTATTTCGCACGAAACTTCGACTATTAGATACGTCTTTATGAATCGATTACCTCGTCCATATTCAAAACCTTATAAAGTATAATATTAGGTGGTTGCATGTATTTTAATCACCAGCAACTGTTGGTAAACTTGTGAAGTATCTATATAAACGACAATAGGTTTGGCTTTTACCAATTTGCTATTACTTTATTTTTATTATTTTGAAAGTTTTCAATTCAATATTATTGAATTATTCAGTGTATAAACACCACGGTCACAGTAGGCTCCAAATTGCATTTTCAACACTCATTGCTTTTTTTTGCTTGATTTTAAGAAATCTATTGTTAAAGGTCACCAGACACTTTTAGAAACTTATAGTCATCCTGCTTGATGAAATGCATTTTTAAAGTGAAAAAAAAGATTAAAATACATGCAAGATCCTAATAGAATTTATATAATGGTCCCCATAGAATTATATAAAATGTCATAGAATTTTTATTATTGTAGAATAAGGATAAATATGAGCCACCAGTCTCAAAAAGAGGTAATCCCACCAATTTTCTTTCCAAATAACTTTCGACTTTGTAAGCATAGATAATCAATCAGAATGCTATATCATGATTTTGTAATCATAATGCAAAATGAAATTTTCTTTTGCTTTGACTACATATTCTTCGACAAAATTTATCGACATGACTATATCAATGTTGTTAATATATTCGTCGAAAGCTGTCATTTTAGAATCATTATTTGCAAGAATATTAAAACATGAATAAAAACAAAAGCTGAAAAATGTTTTAATTATCGTTAAATTAATATAAGTGTAGTAGGAAAACTGAAGAGTTTTTAAGATATTCTAGTAAAACTCAAATGATTTTGTTGTTGTTGTTACTTACGGCGCTTGCACTGAACAAGTCCTGCTGATACATCAGCAGATTTAAGCTGAAGATAATTATCTCTCGTTTTAAAAGTAGCGCCATCTAGGGTCAAGAGTATGACATCGCTACACACACGTCACAGCCCTTTTTAGGGGGAGGACTTTGTTCAGGCATATTCATTCATTTATCTCAGATCGTAATTTAGAACTGGAACAGAGAACGATCACCTCTGACCCAATATCCTCAGTGGTATTACTCTCTACATGAAGGGCTTTGCAACCAAGACCGATTTAACGAGCGCCAGCCGCCACACACTCGGGGAATCTTTGGCCGGTGAATTTCGAACTCGCAACCTAAGGAGTAAGAGTCCAACACTACCAAACAGGCTATCCTGGCCAGAAAAACCAAAATGTGCATCAGAAAACATCATGCAACATCGGTATTGATATTTGCAGAGGGTGTTGTTATATTAGAAATTTAAATTCAGTGCGTGGATAGTAGGCATTAAAGTGATGACAAATTGCCCTAAAACTTAGGTTTGTAGTTAACGTTTTTCAGTGAGAATCTCAAGTCGGGTGGTGATCGCATGCTAGGTCCTTGAAACCATATATGACGATGTACACTTTTCTGCTAGAGTTTTATTCTCAGATGTAGTCTGCTTTACGGAAGAAGGCGTCTTAAACACGCTCAATGACGCATTTGGTCTTGGAAAAGTTCTCACATCACAGTCTTGTCGAACGAACAGCATAAGTTTAATATTAACATTTGGGCAAAGTCATATATTGGGACCGTATCTTCGGCCTGAAAGCGTCAGCGGCACTTACCTTGTTTTCTTACAGCACCCTCCGGATTTATTGCAAGGAACATCGACAATTATGCGCCAAGAATTTGGTTAGTGCAGGACTGTGCACCAGCATATTTTAGTTGCGTTCGTGAAATCTGACGTGTTGTTTGTGGAAGTAATTTAAAGGGTACTTACGTATTAGACCGTCGAAGCCAACGGTCGCCAATGGTTTAGTAACCCATTGACGACGGATTCAAATTTGGCGATAAACCACTGATATGAACGAAACCAACAAAATGGCGGACGACAATTAAGGTTTGAACAGTTTTTAAAATAATGGCTGTTTTTTGCCATTATTGGATTAGCAACTCATTGGCAATAAAGATAGACAGTCTAATACGTAAGTACCATTTAAAGATCGTCAATTCTGTGATGATCATTAATGAATACTTGCTCTCTGCTTTTGTTTTCTTTGAATGCATGAAAAATTCACATACGAGAAGCCTTCTTCTGCTTTTTTAACTGGTCCTAAATCCTTGAATCCATAGAAATATTCTCTTAGCAACACTCATCGTCTTTTTGATTGCTGTTCTTGGCATTTTGAATGAAAAACGTTAACTGCGACTCTATGTTTTAGGATAATTTTTCATCTTTGTAATGCCCTACTATGTCTATTCAGAATTTATCTTTCGAATTTTTATATATTCTCCGCAAACATCAGCACCGATATTTTCTGGTGCCCTTTTAGTGTTTCTTGAATATCTTACAAACTCCTCAGTTTTCAAACTACACAATTATAGAGTATAAAATTCCTTACATTTTCGAACTTATTTTTTAAGTTTTAATATTTTTGCAGATAAGGATTTTAAACAACTTTTTCGTTTTTAGTGATTTACAAATACCTGAATCATTAAATTACATTTTTCAGCAATCAGATTCCATATATTTTTACGACTTTCAACTACTAAACGTCGATCACACCTCTGAATTTATCGGTCGAATTCGGCAACACGTTGCATTTATGTATACATATATATTGCGCAATCACATGGTATCTGTTTTAAAAGAAATAAAGAGAGAAACAATGCAACAAAGAATTAACAAAAAAGTAAGCAAACAAACAATTAAAATGAGAAGCAATGCTTTTTTAAAGTTATAATTTATCGCAGTAACACCACACATTGAATTACAAAAAATTCCATGTTTCTTAAATTTTTGAACTTCTTTAAGCATGAATAATACAGGAGGTTCTGAGAAAAATATTGAAGAATTTAGATGTTTGCAAAAATACACGACAATTGGTTTTTTTTCGACAAAAGGTAATTGCATTCATTTTTTTATTTTCTTCTTCCCTTTTCCGTAATCTTTCTTATACAAAATATACGAAAAAAGGAACTGTAATCATCAAGAAGCTCAATTTTGAGATTTTATCAAATCTTTCAGTTTTAGATTTGTCTAAGTTCGAAAAACCTATTTTTTAGACTTATTTCTGTTTCATTGTGAACATGATAAATATAGAAAAGAACGCTTTAATTTACCCGATGAAATTTGGTATGCGGTCTTTAAACCAACTTCGTAGATTTCTCTCCGATTTTAAACGAATAACTACCTGTCCGAATACAACTGAGCACAAACTCTCTCTCTATATATATAACTCTTACGTGGGTGTAAAATCTTGTCGAATTTGTTAATCGCTATTTGGCAACACTTCGACCTCTTCCGGGAACATCAACATACAAACTTTATTCATGCAGTGGTTTGAAAAACGTTTAAGCAAAAAATTAACTGCCTAAAAATGTACCGAATTTTTTACGATAAGTTTAAGTTATGCCTTACCGATTTTAAAACGGAATTGTCAAAAAAGAGAATATACAGGGTGTCCCAAAAATTCCCGTACTGATGATTTGTGAATTTATTTTACAAAAATAATAGGTTTAAAAAGAATCATTTTTATGCCAATGATAAAAAGCACTTTTAACATAGCTAAGGAAAAAATACCGCTTACATTTATGATAAATGTTCAAAATGTCCACCTCTTTCTTGGAGACAAAGCTCAACTCGTTGTCGCATGTTTTTCGAAACGCGTTTTAACATGCTAGGAGTGATTTCTTGTATCCTTTGGGTAATTGCGATTTTCAAATCATCTATTGTTTGAGGATCACCTTCATAAATTTTGTCCTTTAAATATCCCCACAGAAAAAAGTCCGGGATGGTCAGATCAGGGGATCGAGGTGGCCAAAGATTTTTTGAGATAAGTCGATCGCCGAAAAAAGCTTCAAGCATGTCCATGGTTTCATCACTCGTATGGCAAAATTTAATATACTTGAAAAACACACATGGGAAATGATTTTTTAAATTTGGAGTACGAGAACTTTTTGGACACCCGGTAGTTTGAATTGAAATCTCAAGAATCGTTCAAAAGATCAAGTTGTAATGAACGAGATAGAGTTAAACGTTAATGTGTATGGAGAGAAGTTCCGAACAACAGGAGGATAGTTGTGGGATTATGTTAGGATTCTGCTCTTTATGCCAGGGACGTTATCAGGAAAAAGAAGTAAACTCAAGAGGCAAATACACAAAATGTTGAAATGATCAAAAAATTGTTTCGAATCATCTGTTGAATCTGCAGGAAATATGGAAAAACTTGTTGATCATTGATCAATTGAAGAAACTGTCGGGAGTATATAAGAGAACAGAATTCTTCTTTAGTTTTTGCTTCCATTGGAATTTAAATTAAAACTTCTCATGGAACAGGACCATATTGTTATAGGACCTTTCATCATTTTATCATATTTTGAAATAAATCGATTCTGAATATATCCGTTACTAGACTAAAATCATTTAGTAGATGGCGAACGAGCGAAGCTGTTCAAGAGGAATCGCATTAGCAGTTCCTGGGGGCTGGAGAACAAAAGCGAGCAGGGAGTGGAGTCCCCTAGCAATTGTAAAACTCAGATAGTCAAAATTTGGTTCCTATTTTTAACCAGTTAACCGCGGAATAAAATGTTGTTAAGCTCGTTTCACATTGGGGATGTTTTTGCTTTCAAAATATTACTGCAAGTTTCCATGATGAAAATTTTTGTCATGCCCATTGTGATAACGTTTCGAGTATGATAAAATATTTCGTCATACCCAGTTAACTGGTTAAAACCTAAAATGTATATCCATAACAAACTTTGAGCCAAATTTGTCAGTGGATCTGTTCTTTAGCATCCACATAATGAGATAGCTCAAAAATCTAATGACTTAAATAAATGAAATCGGTATGTGATCATGTTACAGAATATTAATTCTATGTCAGATGCTAGCTTCAGTTGGTCAACAAAAAGGTGTCCAGAACACGTTCTTGGTTTTCTTTACTATGCAAAGCCCTTATGTGTGGGATTCTGAAAATAAAGATTTGAGCATCTGTGGCATTCATGGCATTTGGGCATCTGTGGCACAAAAAAAATTATAAACTGTTGCGTCAACAGTCTATAATTTTTTTTGTTTTAAAAAGAAAATAGCTCCTTTATTAGGGAATTTTGCGAAAAAATCCTTGGATACATTTTTGTTGATTTTTTAAATACAATTTTCTTCAAAAATACTGCACATTCGGTACTTACGTATTAGACCATCGATCTTTATCGCCAAATTTGAAGACGTCGCCAATGATTTGATAACTGCTAATAATGGGAAAAAAACTGCCATTTTTTAAAAAATTATTCAGGCTTGAACTGTTGGTTTCGTTGGTGTCGACGGTTTATCGCCAAATTTGAATCCATCGCCAATGAGTTACTAAACCGTTGGCGTCGACTGCCTAAAACGTAAGTACCGTACATTCTTACATTTAAAGTTTAATTCTACAAATAAAACTAATTGAATCTCAAAATGCGATAAGGCAAGAAGAATAAATTAACGATTTGGGATTTTATTTTAATTAGTAATTACCCAAAACCAATTGAAAAATTCAAATGTGCTATT
This sequence comes from Argiope argentata, assembly GCA_026289955.1. NCBI lineage: Eukaryota > Metazoa > Arthropoda > Arachnida > Araneae > Araneidae > Argiope > Argiope argentata. Next base: position 27,567,476 of record JAOUZG010019159.1, on the reverse strand, counting down.
CATTTAACTTGGAACAAAGAAATATCAGTCAAAAATATCCCATTTAGCTGCACATTTGTTGAACTACAGCTGGTTGCAAGCTGCATGATAAACGATACTTTCTCTTTTGTAAAAATTCTGTTTATATTCGCAACACGTACTAATCCTTTATCGCACGCAACGGTGTACTATATAACCGATCCCTGTTTTATCACCTCAGCCAAAACGACTCTGAATGGAGATCACATCCTTTACGAAATGTTTGTTGTAAATTTCATCGTTATGGAAGTCGGTAAAAGCGGTGTCTGCTGCCCAGATAAATGTTTTCTCCCTCGGCCCACGTTAAATACTTGTTTTCGGTATAACAGAGTTTCGCTTTTATTTTTCGTGTACGCTCTAATCGCTTGGCGAGGAAGAATAAAGAAATAAAACATATAATTAATTTCTGTAGGTAGAAAAAATGCTCAGGTCTAGACAACGCGAAATTGTAGTTAAATGTCTGGGGAATATATTTGAAGGAAGAAAGAATTGCTTTTAATTTTTGCGAATAAAAAAGTATATTCAGAACATAATTGTATCAGTCTGCCAAGATTTATTTAAAAAAAAAACGTAATTTTCACTCCATTCGATTTTTAAAAATACAAACAGATGATACAACTTTTTCAAACATATAAAAATGAATTTTGCCCCTAGTAAAATTATTTGGTTTAAAACTAAGCAGTTGTTCAGAAAAATAAATAAAGCTAAATAATA
>JAOUZG010019159.1:27537215-27550416 GCA_026289955.1 Argiope argentata | reverse complement strand
GACCAGTCTGTTCGCCAGTATTAATGCTCACTAAAATTTTCATGTAAAATTTTATGTAGCTGAGTCTCATAACATGTTTTTCATCAAAATATTTTTAAACCAAACAAATTTTGATAATCATATAATTCATTGATAGTATTATTTTCTTCAGATGTTCTGTTCATTGTACTACTCATCTTTCTCTTTCTATCCGAACAATGATTGCCCCCGAATTGATATTTTGCTTAAATGGTGGAGGGAAAGGTCTAAAATTCTAGGTTTTTATAGAATAATGAGATTCAAATTTTCGTAAATGTAAACACACTAAACAATTTAAGACACAATTGATTTTCAAGAGATGCGAAAGTTTATAAACAGCTTGGAAAATGCCGCTCACAGAGGAAATAATGGTGACACGCACACACCCTTCTTTTCATTCTTTTTTTCTTCCTTGCCCAGACTTTATTTTGAGCAGGCATAGAATAAATATTCATACCGACTAATAATAAAAGCAACTATTTTCTTTCTTTTTTTAAACATCCCGTTATCTATGAATGAAAACCAACTGACTTCGCGTATTTCTTTCTAAACAAATCATAATTTATTACTTCCTGCTATCTTATTCAGTTGGCGTGGGGGAAGTAAAGGATTTTTGGCGGGAAAGTAAGAAAAGTGTCATTTTAACCAATTTCCTTGCAGTTTTTTAAATTTTTTCTCTCCATAAGAACCATCCTCGTGTCTTAACGAAAATATTTTTTAAAAAATTAGCCGAATCGGTCGAGCCGTTCTCCAGTTTTGCGCTTAGCAACGCATTTCGAGCTGCATTTTTATTAATATAGATATATATAAGTATTGATACCTACAGAGAAGTCTAGTGATTGTTTCAAATCGCTTAAAACTGGTGAATGATTTAAATTATTTAAGACAAATAATGATTAAAAAATAATAATGTACTCTTATGATAACTTGAAATTTCCGATAACAGACTTCATTTTCTTTTTTTCGGAGTTTCGGAGTTCATTTAAATTTTTTGGCTTTATTTCTTACTATGTTTACGAAACTAATTTGTTTTTAGAAACATTGAAATATTGTTTTTGATTCATACAAGCATTTATTTTCGACATCCTTGAACTACAAAACCTGATAAAATATTTCAGGCAGCATTTATTTGCTGAACATCCTTTAATTTATAAAAATGCTAAATTGCTTTCAGTGGAACATTTTAAAGTGACCCGAACCATCACTTTAGACTTTCATGGTGAGTCAGAATCATCCTCTACTCTCCATGTCCGACATACTTTTAGTTCTAATTTTTATTCTTTTCAGATGTAAAGGAAGATGAAGAAATGTAAAACAAACGAATCTAAAAAAGAAAGAGGAATTCAGCTCTGTTAAATCGAATTTGGAATTTTATAGTTTTTCGTCTGTTCTTACAAAACAGAATTTCGGTCGCTGCTTTTTCAGGAAAATTTGTGCTTTCAAAAAGCATCAGCGTTCGCCGTTTCGTTCCGAAAATTCCCCCGTCGAGAGACGATACTACGCATTCACACTATCTTTCTTTTGGGGAACATCTATTTATTTTTCACCCCTCGATTCTTTTGCCATTTCAGACATAAATAACCTCAGAATAAGAAAATCCGATTCAACAGAGGAAAATTCTGAATTCCTCAAAAAAGATTATTCAAAATAAATTAATGTAAAATTTTGTAGGAAAATACCAATTTATCTCTTCTAAGACGGTTTTATATAGGAATGCATAAAGAACCAGAGTATTTCCGAATTTTATGTATTCCTTTTTTCGTTAGGCCCATGAAGGAAAATTCACAAAAGAAATCCAAAACGATTTATTTAAAATTAGTATTTTTTTCTGCTCAAAGAAAAAAAAATTCAATTTTCATGAGACTTTCTTCAAAATTTGCATGGAAATCTTAAGACGGCCATGTCTATAAATTCTTACGGTTAGAACTTAAATCTCCAATCAATTGGTTTTAATTTTGAATCAATCATAAAACCCTTTGAAGACATAATCAAACATTGATTATTCCCTGAGATGGATTATTTGTCCTGAGGAACATAAACAAAATTCGAATGACCGGAACGCCCCAATAGTATTATCAGAACTAAGGTTGAATCCGAAGGGTGATCACAGGTCCCGTTACAGTCCATCCCGTGGGAGAACATCCCGTTATTTGTAGGGAGTACGCGACTCCTCATCATTTCTGTAACCAGCTGGAAGGCGTAAAACAACCACCTTGACGGAAGCTTTACATCTTTGTAACTGAGAGACCCCTGATGGGACCGTTTGATGACACAAAGTGAGTATCAATGATTAGTTACAAGGCATAAGATAACTGTATACATATATAATTAAAAAAACTTTCTGTAAATGGGATTCCTAAACACTGCATATCGTTAATGGAAAATTATATCGCGATAATCCTTCTGTAAATATTTTTCGCTGACTTAATATATTATAAAACCTATTTTGGATTTGTTTAATGTTTAATATTATCATTTTAATTTTAAAAATATTAATATAATTTTTATATAGTTTTAGCACCTTTTATATATAATTCAAAACAAACCTTATTTCTTAAGAATGAATTCCTATAGCACCCGTGAAGACAACGTGAAACGATTATTCATAAATAATCGTTTTGAAATGAATCGATATTAATTATTTTAAGCCTGATGCTAAAAAAGTAAGATTTCTTTCATTAAAATTAACAAGTTAATCAAATTATTTGTTAAATTCAATTCACTATTAGCATCTACAAAAAGGATTTATCGAAATGATACTTATGCGATTATGACAAAATCAAGATCAGTCTATTTTTCTTTGTTTTTTGCACAATTTTCCTTTCCTTTAGATCCATCTATATTTTGGATTTGAAATTTTTATAATAATTTATTATTTATGACGAAACAAAACTTCGTGATCCATCTGTCTCAAAACCGAGTTACGACACGATTGACTTTTAACCTTTTAGAGCTGAATAAGTATTGTAAATGTTGTGGTGTTTTGACTAATGGCACCTTCCAAACCCACTGACATTTGTTAGTGATTTAAGCCGAGTGAGCGTCTCCTGTTTTTTCAGTAACGCCAACTACAGCCAAGAGTATGACTTAGCTATTTCGTGAGTAACATTCTTTTGCAAGGGGAGGAGCACTTTCATACCTCATACAATGAATAATCGTGCCCAAACAGGTATTCGAATCCGGGACGCCAAAATTATGAGGAAGGCTCCCTACCCTTATGACAGGACGCCGGCAGTATTATAAATATTAATGGATATAGAATCCTAGTATGTAAAAAATAATAGAAGCAATCATATAATTAAATTAAAAGTATTACACAGTTTTAAAAGATTGCAATAATAAGATCTTTTGCATTCAAATGTTAAAAAATAAAATATAGAATTCCATATTGCAAATTACTAGTTTAGAAATTATTTCTTAAAAATATAATACGACTCATAATTTTTTTCAAACATGAATCAAAATTAATGTTGAGTAAAATGATATGATATAAACGATGTAATAAAAATCAAATGGTAAGTAAAAACGAAACAAGTATCAAAATAAGATTAAAGAAAATATGTAAATCAGATCTAAGCTCTTATATAATTTGAAAAAGAAAAAAAAGTTATATTATTATCACGAAACAAAGAAATATCTGTCAAAAATAGCTTGTAACATCACAAACTTGTCCAATATATAAACTTAAAAGGTTACATTCTGCATACTAATTCTTTCCTTTTGTACACAAATTGCCTTTTCATTCTCAACACGCACGGTTTCTTTTCTCTCATGTATTGTTGCACACTAGAACTCATACATCCTTTATCAAATCAGATAAACTATTCTAAATAGAGACCCTATCTTATATGTTCTAAATGTGTGCGGTAAATTTCTTTGTTATGAAAGCCAAGAAAAGCTGTAGTTGCTTGCTATTCAAAGATTGAAAGTTAATGAGATTAAAAATTAAATCAATCCTACATTTGAATAAAGTTTTTTTCAAGTTAACAGTTAATTCTAAAAAATAACTTTGAGAACTGAGTGATTTCTAGATCGCTGAAAGTTGCTTTCTGTTTCTATTAAAGAAAAAAACGGCCGGCTTTCTGGCACAGAGGTAGCGCGTCTGCCTCGTGTTCTGGAGGTCCCGGGTTGGAGTCCCGGTTCGGGCATGGTTGTTCCTTTGTGTGCTATCTGTGAGATGGGTGAATGTGCCCCCCCCTGTAAAAAGGGGCTGTGCAAGCGTATGTGTGTGTGTTTCATCTTCATATGAGCTAGAAGTCAGACTTCTGCCCTCGGGTGCTCAGGGGTTCATACCCTCAGAAGCTACTGCACCCCTCTTTCCGCGGTAAAGTGGACACGACATCATCATTAAAGAAAAGTAGAATACTTGAAACTATGCTAAGAACATAAAGATATAAATGATATTCGATTTAATTTTTCTTTTAAATTGTCTTAAAATCCTATGTAGTTCCATATGAATTACTTTATATATAAAAATAGAGGTAGTCTCTAAATAAAAAAACTTAATTAACATCTAAAATTAGATAAAGAAATTATCCTTTTATTGAAGATAAAATGTGTGGTTTTGATTTCTTCAAAATTTTTTAAAAAATGCTAATAGTATTAGAATACTATTTGATTATCATGATAAAAAATAAAATATTTATGAAGAAATATCTCTTGAGATTACATATTTATTCAATATTTCAAAAACAGTGCTACACTAGTTGAATAAAAAAGTCCCATCTTCTGTAATGTAAACACAATTTTTTATTCATTACACGTACCGGATATTTCTCGTTTTCATACCTGTCAATCTCTCAGGTTCCTCATTTTAACAATAAGATAAAAACACCTTTGAATGGAGACTATATCCATTATTGTTTCTAGCAAATATCATGGCTATAAAAGTGATGGGAAACTGTAATTATTAACCAGATAAAATCTTTTCCTTTTGGCAAAGTCAAGTATTTTATTTGGACATTAGAAATATTTCTTTTTCAAACGTGCTTTTGAACTCCCGGAGGGCTGGCTCCTGAATCTAAAAAAAAACTTTTTTTTCTGACCGACATTTAGACGAAAAGAGAGGTTCAAATATGTTTTTGAACTTTCAGTGGATAAAAATAGCACATTCCTTTTGATAAAGAAAAAAGTTAGAATGTGAAAAAGCGAATAGAAAATTTTTTGTAATCATCAAAAAATTGGACCTCGAAGTCGAATCCTCACGTTTAATACCTTTGTGAGCGCTCAAAATACATTTTTGACATGATGTCTGTCTGTCTGTGAACAAAACTAATACTAAAAACACATTGAGCTAAATGGACGAAATTCGGTATATGGATTCAATACCAAATGAGTAGATTTCTATTAAAGTTTGAACTTAAACAAGGAATAAAATGTCTGTATGTCCAGTGACTCAGTAACTCAAAGTGTAAAGAGCTAGATAGATAAAATGTGGTATTCCTCTGTAGATCCTTGCTGCCGGCTTTCTGGCGCAGAGGTAGCGCGTCTTCCTTGTGTTCTGGGTGTCCCGGGTTCAAGTCCCGGTTCGGGCATGGTTGTTCTTCTGTGTGCTGTCTGTGAGATGTGTGAATGTGCCCCCCCCTCCCTTGTAAAAATGGGTTGTGTAAGTGAATGTGGTGAGTAGCTAAGTCGTACTCTTGGCCCTAGTTGGCGCTACATAAAAAAAAATGAGACGCTCCTTTCGGCTTAAATCTGCTGCTGTATCAGCGGGGATAGCAACAAAAGATATAATAACAGATTCTTTATGCCCAGCAGCATGTGAGACGAATTAAAAAAGAAATAGAAAAAGTATTTGAAAGTATTAGCGGGGGGCTTGTCCAATATGGCAAGTACCATAAGTAACAACAACAACTGTTCCTTATTAAATTTCAAATTAAATTTGTCAAAGAATTAATAGTTTCTTGGATGGTATTTTCATATTATCTAAATGCAATGACTTAATTCAATGGTATTTTTGTATGATCTTCTGTCTGCAACTGAATTTCTATGTCAAATTTTTGTTTCAGTCGGTTGGAAAAAAAATTCCAAAGTTTATTACGATACAATCGACGAACTGTTACTACAGATTGCTACAAAAGGCCAAATTCATATAAGAAATCTATATTTCATAGCTGTAATTTCCCAATACCGTGCAAGGCAGAGTATGCGATAACATTTCAGAGACACCATTCCTGCAGGATTTTGTTGCAGTGGATGCTACAGTTGAATGTATGTAAAGATGAAATAGAGGAAACTGAATTAATGTAAACTGAGTCGAATGTATGCAAACCGAATTAATTTTCCCACAAATGTACTTTATTAAACAAAAATAGCTTCCGTAAATGGTTAAAAAAAGAAGAGAAGATTCTATTCGATTTCCTTATTATTCTTTGTTCTATGTTTTTATCCAGTAGAATCGCTTTCTCGGGGAAAAAACGACTACTTTCAATATAACCTACATTTTCATGGACTAAACATTTGTTACGTTTTAGTGTGGCGGGTTCAGATTGAATGGACTTTACTTGAGAACAGCACAAACAAATTTATTTACAGCTATTTACAGGATGGCTTGATAAAGGAAAACTTCAGATAAAAACAATCCAGCAGTCAACAGTCACTTACAGCGTTAATACAAGCCTTACGCCCAATAAACACAGACTGCAAAACAAATATCGTATAGTACAGCAAACAGTAAATCACAGCGAGCTCAATAATACAACGTTAGCAGCAAACGTAAACACAGCTCACTAATAACAAGCGAGAAAATTAATCAGCTCGCTACAACGAGTCGCTACTCTTCCGAGAGGAACTGCCAGATTCCGGCAACCCGTCACTTAAATAGCCGAGCGAGAGAGCATGCGAAGCTTCGGAAAACACCGCGAGCGATAAAGCGGCTAACAGACTATTCCTTTCGCCAAACCACCCGGTTGGCGCCAAGGTCTTTGTCAACCGTCGCTTGCTTTCGTTTTCGCTTCATCCCCCCACTTGTAACACATTGCATTCTGTACTCTACACCCTCTACAGTTGAATGCAACATTTCAGAAGGCATGCTCATAACAGTCCATGTTATGTTTTCCTTTAAACTTGATAATTCCGATACTCCACCAAGAAAAACCTTCTATTTTAAATAAACCCACAGAAAAAAATAACATGGGATTAGATCCGGTAATCGAGACGGCCATGCAATTCGAAAAAAGTGACTAATGACTCTTTCTTTTGTAAAGGGATGTCGTAACAGTTGCTGTACGGATGTTCCAATATGGGATGGTGCTCCATCCTGCGTAATGACAATTTTATCTAAGCATTGCCTTTACTGAAGTTATGGGATTAAAAAAAACCCTGATAAGTATATCATGATATTGTCATAAAGACTGAATTAATGACAAGGATAGCTAGAAACGATTGCGTTTATTAGCACCAAGCAACTCGTTGGAGAACAGAATGAAGAACTGAGAAGAACTCGGCTTCTATACACCTGGAGAACATTCGAAAATCATCTCGTTCGAATAGTAAAGAATGTTCTAGAATCCTCTTGATTTTAGAGAAATAACAAGATCAATTTTAAATTAAAATTCCAGTCTTTAGATAAATTGTGCTAGTCGGTAATCGAACCAGGGACCAAAAGATATTCAGTCCAATGTTCTGCCAATCGAGCCATGGAGAATCATGGCAGTCTTTCTTTTTGCGACAATATCTTTGAGTATTTACGGAACAGGTTTGAGATCTTTCTTGGGTAATAGTCTCAAAAAAGTGTGGTTCGATGATCAAACCTGCTGCAAAACCACACCAAGCAATTACATTTTAAGAATGGAATGAGGTTTCTTGAAATCCATGGGGTTATTCAGATGTCCAAATTCTAGAATTCTGAGTGCTAACAGTCTCTTCAAATAAAAATGGCCCTCATTACTCCAGAGAATTGTTCAAAACCAATCCTAGTTGACCTCTATCTTGGCAAGAAATGCCAAAGCAACGGTTAATCGAAGATCATACTCTATAATTTTTAATTTTTTTATGGATGAAATTGGAGAATTTTTTAAAAAACTTTCCATACTGTTGAAGCACTAACATCCAATCGTCGAATAACTCCTTATGTGCTACTAATATCAGCAGTTTTATTCCATTTTCTTTTAACGATTATAGTCGCAACATATCGTATCGTATTCTTTGATACTGGTTTCCGTCCTCTACCAGCCGAGTATAGAGATAACCTGTTTTTCTTTTCAAATTTTTTATTCATTGCTTTCACTGTGTTAATTGATAGAGGTCCTTTACGTGAATTATTCCGACTTCTAAATTCGTGAACAGTAACCGCTGCATTTGATGAATTAAGATAAAAGAGCATCACAAATAATGCAAGCTGTGCTAAAATGAGACGCATTTTACGAATCAACTGCCACTTGAAATGATTTTCAATGACCCGCATCTTTTTATTAACACCTGGCGCTAGTGTCCGTGGTTATGAATTTTGCAATTTCGAAAGTGTTTTATACTAAATTTTAGCTATCTTAAAGCGCGGAACGCCACATTTTCCCCTATTGGTTACATTAAACTATTTTTTTGCGAATTCTTTTTTCCCCTGTAGTTAATAATCTCCATACAAAATTTGGTGGGCTTGCAGCTAATAGTTCAAGATACAGAGGTCTCTGAGTACCATCAGTTAACACACACACACCCTGTTTATCAGGTATTGAACATCATTCCCCAAACATTTTCTTCCTATAATGAAGAAGACATTGATGATAACTTCACCATCAATATTCAACTGAATTTTAAGCGTTTGAAGAGATTTTATTCTAAGCTTTTCTACTACGCGTTTTGCGAATTTCTTACACCACGTCTCAGTAGTAAAATGAACAATTTTTTAAAAATATTTTGCAAAGTTTCCACTACAGGATATCAACCGGCCCTATTCATGAATTGTAGGACTTCATGGCAGGTCACTTGATCTACATTTGATTAATAATCATAGATATGGGGTTTGAAACCGATAAAAAGGAATGGATTGTACTTATTTACATCGAATTCGAATTATACACAAAAACCCATTTTCTAAACGCATATCTAGTGAGCATTTAGCATTTTTCTGAAAAATTTTAATATATATGCAATCTAAAACGAGTCAATGCCGCAAAAATGTATTTATTCTTAAGAATTGCAGACGATTCACAACACATTATATTAAGTATGAGAATAACTACTATAATTGCAAAGTCAACTGATCCCAAAGCAGTCTAATGAAAATTTTCTAAATGTATGGAATTTTCAACCAAAAGCTGTAATGTAGAAGTAGCATATTAAAATGACTCGCAAAAATAAAATCAATGTATGTAGATGTAGTTAATGGACCTTGTTAATTACACGTAGGTCCACAAAAATCTTCTATGTTTCTTGAGAATTGATAAGGTTGTTCTTTTTTTTAAGAAGCAAGGTTTTCGGCAAATGTAAACAAATCAAGCATATCGATCGGTTTAGCCTTTTGTTCGATGACTCGCGTCAATCATTGAGTGCGACACTGTGGGACTCTTCATAATTTTCAGTCGCTCTCAAATTTAAGCTCTCCTATAAACTTTCACTAGGAATTTTATTAAAATTTGATTTATTTGGGTTGAAATTGCGAATAACTATGTAAATTATCCAAAATTATGTTTTTTCGATTGCTGAAAAATGATTTTGTACAATTTCGATTTACACTCATTTCCACAAATTAAGGAAAATGCAAGTTCAGGAAAAGGAATAGTCAGAAGCAAAACAAATGTGATTTATTTGTAAAGACTAATTAGACTGTGGTTTATTTGTAAACAAAAGGTAAAGAGCAAAAAAAGATTCTATATGTTTGATATCATTAAAAAAAACTGCGATTTTTTGCTCACAGAAACAAATTCCAAAATACAAACCTATTTACAGAAACCCTTATTACATGGCTGGTATGATTGTTAATACGTATTATGTTTCCCAGACGATGCAATACCACAAAGTACTACGCTTACAAAGCGTGCTACGTCTAGATTTGTTGAGCGTCAAATTATCGATCTGATCTTGGAGATTATTACACCACTCATCAAGCAATGCTCTCCGAAGTTTCAGTAGACATGTAGGAGGTGGCTGACGGGCTCCAACTTTTCGACCAAGCAGGTCCCACCCATGCTCTCCGGGATTCAAGTCCGCCGAGAATGCTGGCCAGTCCATTCGGGTGATATCCTTTTATCGAAGGCATTAGTTTACGATGTTTGCACTGTGAAGACGGGCGTTGTCATCCATAAGCATGAATTCTCCGCCTAAGACGTACATGTTCTTCCAGAACGACGTCGCGATAGAGTTGACCTGCCATGGTTCCAATTTGAACATGCTGGTCAGTTCTGGAACCCAGAATAATTACTTCTCAAACTAACAGTCCTGCACCACCGTAAAGGTGTCATTCAATGATGGTAACGGGTGCTTGGCGCTCTCCATATAAAAGTCCGGTGAGAATCAAACTGCAGGCTAAATATGGTATGTACTGTAACGTCTACCCACATTACCATTGCCAAGGCTTGAAGGGGACTGAAAGATTCCAAGTTCTTCGATTCTTACAGCTAGGTACACCCCCATTCCAGAAGGCTGATATTTTTACCACGTAAAAATAATCCTGATGCGTCTTTTGTGCGGTTATTGCATTGAAAGCCTTATAAAGCGCTTACGAACAATTTTATGTCTTTGCCTGCATTCCTTATACGTCACTCTCTTACACTATCACCATTGTGATGTACTATATGTAATATCGGGTGGCTTCCTAGAATTTTCTTATCATTTTTGAAGATGTGTGTAGTCATTTTACTGATGAGATATGCATTTTATTGTTCGATTTCCATGCGACTTTAAATTATTCTTAATTTCTCGGACATGAGAGTATGATCGATTCTTTAATTATACAGTTACATAATGGAGTTTTGTCGTTGTTAATTTTTTTCATCGATAATAATTTATTATTTTCATGTTTTTAGAATTTTTCTTTCAGCGAATCGATTAAGTTAATTTAAGTAGCTTCTGGATTAATTTAATAATTAATCATGAGATATGAAAGACAATAATAGAAATGAATTTTCTTAAAGTTGTTTCTTATCATTGTGGTTTAATACAGGAAACTTGTTCTAATCAAATTTTGTTAATCAAAACAAAAACAGGGAAAACATATAGTATAGACGCCAATACAATGATTTACTTCACCTAGAATAAATTCAAAGGTATTTCAGTATATTTGAATTCTTTTCATCAAATAAATAGCTTATTTTCTGATTAATATTTTACTGAAATCAGGGGCTTAAAAACAAGTTTTAATTGTTTACTATATGTCTTAAGTGAAGCAGGAAAGTCATGAAATTGAATTTCAAAGATCTAATTACCGTTTTTGTTGTCGGCCTACGTATAAATAGTTGCATCTACCTTCACAGCGAGATCGTTAGCCGCTGAAAGAGAATATCTCGAACGGTAAGTTTATTTTATTTCTGCTGTAATGACTGTTCAATCAGTGAGTCAACAACTTATAATAACCGCTATAGATTTCTTCATTACTTTGAAAAAGCACTCAATTAGTAAATAAATAGCGATAAAATTATTACCAAATTCGATTCTTCTCTTTAAAACTTTTTGTCCAAAATATATACTGAGCTTTTAAAACGTACGCCGAATAGAACATAAAACTAGATATTTCTCTCTCCTGTTATTAAGGACGTTTACCTCTAACAGCCGGCTTGCTGGCACAGAGGTAGCGCGTCTTCTCTGTCATCTGGTCGTCCCGGGTTCGAGTCCCGGTTCGGGCATGGTTGTTCTTCTGTGTGCTATCTGTGAGATGTGTGAATGTGTCCCCATGTAAAAAAGGGGTTGTGCAAGCGAATGTGGTGAGTGGGTAGCAAAGTCGTACTCTTGGCCCTAGTTGGAGCAGCTTCAAAAACAAGAGACGCTTCATTCGGCTTAATCTGCTGCTGGGTTCAGCAGCGGGCTTGTCCATGACGCCAATTGACACAACACAACCTCTAACAGTTGATTTATTCAACTTTAGAACTGTTATATGTGTTTCAGTTGGAATAAATGCTACATCGATTTTTCAAGACTTATTAAAACAATAAATAAGTAATCTCAATTGTTATGTGCGATAAATAGTTCTAACATTGAGTATTTTTTGTACATTGAAGATTTAATTTGTTTTACTTGTAATCATGTCAGAATATGATGTTGTTTTTGGGAGGAGGTTTTCGGTGTTAACAAAAACCCGTAGCTGAAAAATAAAAATGATATTATCTGCACGAGCATCTAAAAAATCAGCTTTTAATAACGCGTTATCATTGCATTTACAAAAGCTCTGATTAACATAAATAAGTTGATGACTCAGTAAATAAAACCTAGAAAAATGCCCTTTTGAGCACGTGATTGTAAGAAATGAAATAAATAGGAAATGTGATATTTTTTTAAACAATTAATACGAGACCAAGTTTTTTGGATCGTTTGCAATACTAAAGTGACCAATTTAATGAAACCATTAAAATGAATAAAAATATAATTTAACTTGCACGAGCACGTGGTGCTTGGCCGTTCAAGAAATTATGTTCTGACATGATGCATTGAAATATGCATATCAAATTTCATTTTCTTTTCTTTTCCGTTATAAGAACGTTTGCCTCTAACAGTATGTTTAATCAGCTTTAGAACTATTATATGTGTTTCAGTTGGAATAATTACTACATTGATTTTTCAAGACTTATTAAAACAATATATAAGTAATCTCACAGTTGTTATATGCGATAAATAGTTATAAAATTGAGCATTTGCTGTACATTGAAGATTTAATTTGGGTTACTTGTTAAAGTTTTAAGTGTTTAGTTTAAGTTACTTGTTATTTGTCAGTGTAAGTAAACTTTAATGCTGGTGTCTTGGCACTTAATTCTATAAGGAAAGTTTATGAAAATTACGAATAGAATAAGTACAAGACTATATAAAAGATTAAAATAAAATATACCATTCATATTTCAATTTATCTTGTCAGAACACCATTTCTTGAACGGCCAAGCACCACGTGTTCTTTCAAGTTAAATTATTTTTTTATTCATTTTAATGGTTTCATTGAATGAGTCTCTTTAGTATTGCAAACGATCCGAAAAACTTTGTCACGCATTTATTGTTTTCAAAAATATCACTTTTCCTATTTATTTCATTTCATACAATTACGTGC
>JAOUZG010019159.1:27517364-27529820 GCA_026289955.1 Argiope argentata | reverse complement strand
AAATAAATAAATAAATAAATAAATAAATAAATAAATAAATAAATAAATAAATAAATAAATAAATAAATAACGCTCTAATTAATGGTGAGGAATCTAGCGCAATAGCAATATTAGTTGCATCCTCTGAAATTTTTTCAAATGAATTTGTACTTTCTTAAATTTCTACTGATTAACTTCAATTTGGAGGCAAAGAAAACTCCTTTCCTGAATTAGTTTCAAGCGAATTAGTGCTTTATCAAATTTCTAATGACGAACTTTTATTAGGAGACAAAGAAAACTCATTTCCTCAGCCAGTTTCAAATGAATTGGTGCTTTCTTAAATTTCTAATAATTAACTTCCATTTGGAGACAACCCCCCCTCATTTTCTCTGCCAGTTTTTAATGAATTAGTGCTTTCTTAATTTTCAAATGATGAAATTTTATTTGGAGACAGAGAAAACTTATTTCCTCGGTCAGTTTCAAATGAATTAGTGAATTCTTTATTTTATAATGATTATCTTCCATTTGGAGGCAAAGAAAACTCATTTCCTCAGCCAGTTTCAAATGAATTAGTGCTTTTTTTCAAAAAATTTCTAATGATTATTTTTCATTTAGAGACAAAGAAAATTCATTCCCTCTGCCAGTTTTATGTAATGTTGAAGCTACAGATAACTATATATACCTCCTCTCTTATTTTAAATGTAATGTACTTTATATGAGACGACAAAAAATTTACATTATATGTCTTGAGAACTGAATAGTTTGTTTTTATCTTGTGACGCAAGCTTTTCAGAAACACAAACAAACGAGGCGTATCGATCTGTTTTAGCTTTGTTCGATGGTCAGCATCTATCATGAAGTTGCGAAAGCTTGCGTCACAAACGACAATGGAGATCATTTAGTAGTTTCCAGGCGTAAACACTATTATTAATTTTCGTCAAAAGTGTTATTCTAAAGGGGAATATAGATTGAATACCTCTGTTTATAAGTAAGGATTATATGCTTTTGGTTGCTGAGATATGAATTTTCATACTTAAAAGTGAAAGATGAATTCGCATTAATTCGATTCATAGTTGAGTGGAGGTTTCCTGGTGCAGGGATAGTGTGTCTTCTCCGTTATTTGTGCGTCCTGTATTCGAGTCCTGGTTCGGTCATGGTTTTTCTTCTGTGTTTTACCTGTAAGTTATGTCAATTTGCCCCTCCCCCCTTTAAAAAGGGGCTGTGCAAGCGAATGTGATGATTGAGTAGCAAAAGTTGTACTCTAGGCTCTAGTTGGCTCTACTACAAAACAAGAGACACTGATTAGGCTTAAATTGCTGACTACCTTAGAGAACATATCCATGGCAAGTACCATTAAACACAACCACGTAGTTGATTTTTCATTTATTTCGTGACTAACTATATTTTTTGAAATTTTATGCATTGTGATTTATTGATGATAACACACTATTTTTTTATTTAATAAGGCGATAATCAACTGATTAACATCATGCGTATAAAATAAGTTGTAACTGAATTTTCACAAAAATACTACGGGATTTATATTAAAATAATATAATGGTGTATATATTATAATACAACGGGATAGAAATAGTACCAATCAATTATAAAATGTTATAAAGATTGAAATGTAAAGAATGAGAAGGCTGAGTTTTTTAGAGATAAGTACACCTCTATTGATGAAAAAAAAGTTCAAAATACATCTTAAAGGAAATAAGCAGATCGAAGCAAAAAAATTAACGAAAGAAAAAACCAGGTTGTTATTAACATACAAAACAATAACATAAGGCTATTAGTGTAATAAATAGCTTGTTTTCCGATTAAATTTATTACGGAACCAAATATTTCAAGATGAATAGTTGGATTTAATTATTTACTTTACTTTTCAAATGATGTATCGAACGAGAGTCAAGAAAATGAAATTTAAGTTCTGATCGAAATTGTCAAGTGAGATCAAAGTTGAAAGATTAAAGATTGTCAGCTTTAAAAGTGTGCTTGCTCATCAATATTACTTCTACATTTCTCATAAAATCTTTTGAAATGTCAAACAAGCTGTCGGATTTAATAAATTGTAAACTTGTTTTTACAGTTCAACAATTGTTTCATACAAAGTTAGACCACAATATTCCGAATAATAAAATCGATTGATGGCTGCACATGTGCTTCTGATTTGAACACACTGATTTTCTTAAAAAAGGAAAGTGCACGGTACAATATAAAAGGTCTAAAGAAAATGCTGAATTCTTAATAGTCATCTACTAGTTTAAGGTCAGAAATATAGAAGTTTTATTTTGAGAATTCTTAATTCTGTTTATTAACGTAGAGTAAATACACACCCTTTTATTTCTACATTGAATTCGATACTTTAAAGTTCTCTCAAAAATTTATTAAAATATAAGCACCAAGTCGCATACTCTAAGCTGTGTGTCAAGTATAAGTTAGAAAATTTTACCTGCTCGTAAATTTGAATGAGTCTTAGTTAGGAGCTGATCCACTAGGCTTGAGAACAATGATTATTGTATTGCTACATTTATTACTCCAAAAAATCGGAAATTAAATGGGAAGAACTGGTCCCATGAGGAATAATTCTTTTATTGAGACAATAGAAAGAGTTAATTGCGTTGCCTCTTAATTTTATGCATGATTTGTCTGTTTAAGTTGATAAATATTTCACATTTATAAACCCTCAACTTTTGTTTTGAAACAGATATTTATTTATAAACAAATATTACATTTTATTTTAAAACATCGAAACCTTATAAATTATAAATAGATTGCACATTTGCAAGAATATGCTTGACGGAGTGACAAATTTATGTGCTGTGTGAATTGTGACTGATGGCACTTGCCTTGGACGTGCCCCCTCTGATATGATCATCAGATGATTTAAACCTAAGAAATGCGTCTCTTTGTTTTACAAGTATCTCTTACTAGTGCTAAAAGTACGGCTTAGCTACTCACACGTCACAACCCTTTTTAGGGGGCGGACTTCATTCATGCAAATTTATTCATTCATCTCAGATCGTAATTTAGACCTGGAGCAGAGAATGATCACCTCTGACCCAGTACTCTCAGTGGTATTCCTCTCGATATGGAGGACTTAGCGACCACAAACTAATTTAACGAGCGCCAGACGCCACAAACTCGGGAAATCTTTTGGCCGGCGAGTTTCGAACCTGTAATCCAAGGAGTACGAGTCCAAAGTTATACCAACCAGGCCATCCCGGCCTCTGACAAATTTATTGTATTAGGGAGGGAATTTATACTTGTTTATTACTACATGGTAATGAGTTTAGTAAATATTGTTACAAACCTGAAATGTTGCTTCCTAGCACTAACAGTGTCATCATAAGAAATATCATTTTACAATAATCTCTGTTGTGTGTTAATTGGGTGCTGCGTCAGTGATATCGGAGCTTGGCAATCATTTGGCAATGAATTTGGTTAATTTGGCGAGAAAAGGGATATTACTGGAAAGTTTGAGAATTTTAACGATCCTTCAAATAGAAACTGAGAGGCACCTTGATTGGCACAGAATGTTCTCGGACCGCCTCCAGGAAGTTATAAAAGGCTGGCAATCTCACGCTTCGGTGGTGATTTGAACCAGAAGTGGAGGTGGAGTAGAAGACAAGTAACGAGTCTTCGATAATATAACGAAGCAACAGCAAAGTGCCATTGTTGTGTGAAGCTCAAAGGAGTACTGAGATGTGTGCCGAGTCCTGTTATCTACTTTGGAAACAGTGTAGGATCTTGTGTGGAGTAACCGGCTGCTTGGTAATGAGTCGGCAGCTAAAGCGAGGACAAAGTGAGAACTTCAGCCGTTAGAGCGAAGCTCCAAGGATCCCCTCTCTTGTTGGATTCTGTCTTGTCGCTTTGTGTGCTGTGGTAGATTACTATTTGTGTGCTACAATCTGCTGTAGTGTGCTGCTGTGTGTTCGTTTCAGCTGTACTTATTTATCGTCTTTGTGTTAGCTCCTTCTTGTCAAATAAACATTGTTGTTAATTTCTACTGAGGTCCGTTGATTGTCTTACCGCCATACACTCCCTACTCGGTGATCCTCAACAATATATTTGATACTAGTCAAAGCAAATAGAATGGTAAAAAAATGAGTTTATAATTATTTTATTTGACTTATGAAGAGTTGAAGTAAAATAGAAACTTATTTGATAAAAAAATATTCGTTTTGAGCAAAAATATTTTAAAATCATAAAGTTCATCTGGGCGTTGTATCCATTATTTTTACATAGGATGTAAGAAATACAGATTGATTCTGAAAACAGCTGAAATACTTTTTAAAAAATCCGTTTTTTACACCGCTTAAATTGTAGTTGCTTCCAAGAAAGAATTTTTTGTTCTTCGCATATAAAAGAATCTTATTTTATGTAGTAAAAAATATTTAACTTGACATTCACTTTTTGGAGAGTTAAAATTTCTCTTAGATTCAAACTAGTTCGGAGATATTTTTGACATACATCAACGTGTGTAATAGCTTACAGGAAAAGATTTCTAGAATGGAAGTCGATGGAACTGATTTGAATTGGCATTCTAACATGAGAATACCGTAGAGAGAACTAAAATGCTTTTTTGTTTTAAAAAAGTAATGTGAAATTATAAGAAAATGTTCAGTTAAGACTATGAAATATTATGAATATTATGTCGATGCAAATAATCAATGATTATTTAAATTTGTAAATTTCAGCTGATTTTTAGTTGATGAATCCGTGATTAGTAATATGTTTTATTTAATAAATGTAAAGTATCAACATCTAACAGACTCAAATACACGTTGATTTGTTGATTTACCGCACCATTTCAAGATCAAGTGTAGTTAAATATTAATTTCAATTTTTTTGGCAAAAGTATTCAAAAAATATTTTTTACTAATAGGGACTATATAAAGAGAAATTTGATGAAGGTTTCTTTATGAAATACAAAAAGTAAAAATTCCCAATTAGGGAGTGAATAGAACTCGAAGCATTATTCCATTAAAAAAGGTTTTTTTTAAATGAGAAAATATTTTACAGAAAATTAATAATAATTAATAGTTTATAAAAAATAAACCTTTTGAGATTTAAAATTTTTACTCTCGGTGGTTACTTCGGTTAAAAAATTCAGTGCTTAAACACAATAAATAAAATATGGTATTGAAATTTGAAATATTTGATGTAAATATGTTATTATATTCCTTTTTGATACTTCAAATAAACTTTTTCTCACTTGCAAAGATGGAATTTCATTTTTTATGGACATTTCATTCATTTTCTGGCCTCATCCCTGTCATTTGACCATGGCTCAAAATTACGAGGTTGATCCTCAAATAATTGCTTTAAGCGGAACGTTAATTTAATGTAACGGTAATCATGTATTCATTCATTTCACGACTAAATTTGCAATTGTTAGTAACTTTTTACACTTTCATGATATATTTTGTTAATTTTATTCATTTTTTTAAATTCTGGCTTTCATTTATCTTAAAAAAATTCTAGTTATTCTTATTCTGTTTAGTATTTAGAAATTTTAAAGTCTTATTTTGTAATAGAGTTACGATTTTTATTTATTCAAAGGGCCATTAATAAAATAATAGTTATAATCTTTATTAGTATATTTTTCTTTCGGCATAATCTAAAAGAAGTTTGCCTAATACTTCTTTTACTTTTAAGAAAATCTTTGAAATTTGAATTATTCAGGTCATGAGTAAAGAAACACTAATTTAGTTATTTGTGTTATGTAATAACAATTTAGCTACGTGTATGCAATTTCCAATGCGATTAATTGGTTATTTCTAATAATAATCGGCTATTTCTAATAATAATCGATTAATCACGTTAATCGAAACAAATAGATCATTTAAATGAAATTATTAAGATAAAAGATTGCTAAGTGATCGGCACTTTTAACTACGCCAATATTTAAAGCGAAAAGCAGGATTTCCTTTTGATACTCTTAAAATTCTTTCGACTTTCTAATGATTGAACGAAATATTATTAGGTATATTCATAATTAGCGATATAAAAGAGATCGTACAAGATCGTGAAATTTATTCTCATATTTATCCATCTTGTTACGCTTCTATGAAATGGCATTTCCAACTTTCTTAACGAGTTCTTCCTAAGTGGGTTAATGTTTAATTGTTTTCCATCAATATCACATAACCAACGAGCTACGAGTCACGTTTCTTCGCTAAAAGGTTCTGTGGCATTTTCTTACTCCCACAATGCCCGTTTGAGATTCGGGATACTAAATTACATTTTACATTCTTTTTATTGAAAGATTTGGTTAATTTCATTGAAAAAAAGCTTTGTTTTTATGATTAAAATAAATTTATTTGTAAAATTTTATATTATATATCAACCATACTGTACAAAGTGGTCATGTTTGGTAATAAGAGTAAGAAAAATGATGCCGGAGTCCCGACATAGGGGTAGTGCATCTTCCGCGAGAGTTGGACGTTCCGGGTTCGAGTCCTGGTTCGGCCGTGGTTGTTTTTCTATCTGTTAGGTGTGTGAATGTGCCCCCCTGTAAAATGGGACTGTGCAAGAGACTTGAGGAGTGAGAGCAGAAGTCGTACTCTAGACCCTAGTTGTCCCTACATCAAAACAAGAGACGCTCCTTTCGGCTTAAAATTCACTGATACCTAGGTGAAGCTTGTCTATGGCAAGTGCCACTAATAACAACAACAAGAGAATAAATGATAAATGAATGAGTGTTTTTACGTTTTAAAGTGTTCTCTCTGCAATATAGATAATATTTTTTTTATCTCAGTGAAAATACCATATGTCCTAAGAATACATATATCAATCCCTAGAGAAATTCACTGTATATATTATTTATTGATGACATAATGATATGCACAATTTTTCAGTTTTAAAAAGGACATTTTAAAATTTCATTTCTTTTCTTTTGTATACTTTTAGGAGTTCACTGACAATATATTTAAACCGTTTGAAATAAAGAGTCTTATTATAAAAAATTAATAAGCTGAACTTTATATGACACCATGACTAGTTTGGTGTAAGGAGCTCAAAGGAATTTGACACTACTAATAAAATAATTATAATTATCAAAATAAAATTACAGCTTGTAAAAGGATTTTGTATAAGATAACCCTGTTTATAAAAACATTTTTTACTCTAAAAATATTGCATTTAATTTAAAAATAATCGTATTTCCATACGATTATTATAATACATTTAATAAGTATGTTATGACATTATTTACGAGCATAATGTCAATGTAATGCTGCATTAAAATCATACTTCAATATATTTCAAGATAACAATGCCAATTTTGTTACGATTCGTAAGTAATTATATATATTTACAGTAAATTATATCATTTTGTGATATTAATTATTTTTGAGTACATATTAGTTTAATTTTATGGAGACACACCTAATAAAATTCAGTTTTTATTAAACTTTGAATTTAATAAAAAAGAAATGCAGACTTATCTGTACTCTTAATTAAAGAGTGTTTTTGTGCATAGGCATCATTGTTTTCTGAACAATGATCATTTTTAAATGCATTTTCTAAAGCACAAATCTCAGTAATAGACATTATTGATGCAAATAAATTCAAATAGTTCTGATTATTTCCTTAAATATTTAATTATTTAATTTCCAGCTATTGCCGAAAGTTACAGAAATAGTACTTTAATCATATTCATATAAGGAATCTAGTTCAGTTTTAGTTATAATAACGTCCCGTTTTAAAACAATACTACGAATGTTTCAGTGTGGAATTCATAATTTTAGAACTGCGGTCAGATGATGAGGACGATACCTGATCTGGCACCCGCACTCCAAACTTCCACACCACACATCGGTGGAATGACGTCTGACTCGGCGGATTTAACGTGCGTCTCGAACATGAAACTTACCAGTTACAAAGCCATGGCCGCACTACAAGGCCATCACTGCATTTACCAATATTAGGAATGAGAAAGTAAAGCAAAAAGATCCCCCCCCCTAGATTCAATTAAAAGAAAAATTACTGGGACAGTTCAATGACATTATGGAACTTTATTAAGGAAGTTTCTATACAAAATAAACTGAACAAATGTAAGTTTACTAAAATAACAAAACTATTACGTCTATTACAATTTGATGTACAAAATTTATTCGACAAAAGCACAACCAACGTGTTATACATTTGATTGATATTAATCAATACATTTATTGGACAAGCTGGATGAAGAACAGGCCTAATTTTTTGTAAATACATTAATTCAAAAGAAAAAATATTTTTCATTATACGCTTCATTTAAAAATATTCTTTCAAAAAAATTGCTCCAGTTTTAATGTCAAGCAAATGCTTATTTTTAAAAAGATCAATTAAATATATAGTTTTTGATTTCAAATCGAATATGTAAGTATAAAAAATTATCCATGATATTATTCTAAGAACATCAAGATTGATTTTATAGCTCTGTTATTAGAAGAAAAAATGAAATAAATCATCAGATTAATGTTATTTTAAATCTCTAAAGAAATTGACCTCCTATTTAAAAGATTTTTTTTTCGTTAAAACAACATTACAAACGAACAAAAAAATTGTTTAATTTCGTCAAACTGGAAAAAAAATAAGTCGGCAAAAAAGAATTTATTGAATTATTTTCGAAATTGCATCTGAAGAAAAAGGCATTCGTTCAAAATCACTGATTTTTATGTTGTGTAAAAAATATTGATCAAAGAAATTAAATCAATACAAAAGGAATGAAATATATTTTTAAAAAATATAATTCTAAAAATATTTACTTATGATTTTTCGAAAGATTTCCAAATTATACTGTTAGAAGTACAAACGATAATTCTAATCAAGTTTCATATTAAAATAATAAATAAATGTCAAACGATTATTTAAAAAAATTACAAAAAAAAAAGAATCCAAGTAAATAGTTACATTTTTCAAACATATAAAATAATTATGTTAAAAAATTAATAATTGTGAGAATAAATTTTCAATTTCTATCTGCTCATTATGTACTTATAAACAGAAATTATCTAAGTTAAGAATAAATACATGTGAAAAGTCTTATAAAAGTTGTAACTTGTTGTCGTATTAATAAAAAAAACATTTCAACTATTTTGCTGCAGTTTATTTAAAATGACCAAGAACTGTATTATACTTGAAATTCTTTAATTCTAGCACAATTTAGGATCTGATGCACAATTTATTTTATTCTTGTTTATTTCAGTGAACATAAATGCTATTTGATAAAGTTAATAAAGAAATGATTTTATTTAGTTAGTTCAATAAATAAATTGTCGAATATATGTTTTTAAAAAACAAATTCCTTAATTTACAAATGAAGAGACAAAGTCATTGTCATAGTAGTTACTTAAATTTTTTTTGCAATTATACAATAAATACAATTCAAATAATCACCGACAATATAACACGATAAAATGTTACACATTTTATAAAAAAGACTTCTCTTTTAGAATTATTTGATTTGCTTTAATTTTGGGGCCATTATTATATTAACATAAGAATCTGTTTCTTAATTTTTCATTCAGTATATTTTTATTATTAAATGTTCTATTTACAAATTTCTAAAAAAATTTAAATGAAAAGTTAATTTACTCGTATAAATTTTATCAAAATTCTTCATTTATTATAATCGCTTTCTGAAGGCTTAGTTTTATTTATTCTTTGCAGTTTAATCAATTAAGCCTTGAGGCTAACTAAGTTTTTGTGAGAAAAAATTTTCAAATATTTTTTCTTATTTATTCTGTAATTTATCCTGAATAATTAATTTTGAAGTATATTTAATAAGTTTTATTTTTGTGGGATCTTTCTTTCCGGAAATGATCTAATGAATACGTGTTATTTTATTACACTTTATTGTAATAAATCTTATTTTTTCGAAGAATAGAAGTTATTTCTAAATTACTATTTTATTCGAAAGTAATTATTAGCGTTATTTATATATATATTTTTCTTTATTTTAATTCCTGGGATCACTTGGGGGCCCATCAACC
This sequence comes from Argiope argentata, assembly GCA_026289955.1. Lineage (NCBI taxonomy): Eukaryota > Metazoa > Arthropoda > Arachnida > Araneae > Araneidae > Argiope > Argiope argentata. Next base: position 27,519,858 of record JAOUZG010019159.1, on the reverse strand, counting down.
AATTTCAATTTTTTTACAATTAAAATTGATTAATTTTTATAAATAAATAAAATATTTTTCTCTTAAAATGAAAATAAATCTACCTGCACGAGCTGGTTATGCCCAAGAAAAGAGTTTTTGCAAACTTTCTTGCAACACTTTTACAAAAATTCAAATCAAAACATTAAAATAAATCTCAATGCAAATTAAACCTACAAAAGTGAAATTTTTGACTGGTATCTGAATGAAATAAATATCAATCAATTATATGATATTTTCTATAAATTAAATGCTAAGAAAAAAGTTCTGGAATTTTTAAAATATGGGCATTGTTAATTCAATAATTATACCTTAATTAAGGTAAATAAGGGTTAATATACACATAATAACCATTTTAATAGGAGTGGAACAGCTAACTTGTAAACCATTTGTGACAGTTATGTGCATCTAATAAGAAGAGTAGTTTAAATAAATTAATTATTGTACTTTATACAATTTCATTTAGTAAAATATTTTGAGGGATTACAGAATTTCAAATTTTTATACAGTCCCTCAATCCTATGAGTTTTATTTGAGAAAATATTTTTTTTACATAAAAATAAGAAAATTAAACTATTTTGCTATTATGAAGTATTATTAGGAAGTAATTAAATTTTTATAATTAAAGTACATCTAAAATTTTAAGATTAAATTCAGAAACGTACAATATCAAACTACTTTTCAAGAAAATTTGAAATTAAGGAATGCACTTTCATATAATCAATACTAGGCATTACAACAAAATCTTTTTGCACATTTTCTCAAGCAAAATTTGTTACATTGATAAGTGAATAAACCTAAATTCCACGAGAATTCTGCTATAATCTTACGATACCATTTTGGGAAGAAGCTATTGGTGCTTCATGATGGTATTTTCATTAATTATTTAAAACGCACGAACAGGTCTCTCTCCTCTTAGAAAGGTAATAGAAGCCATAAGTTATTTAAAATGCGCAAAAAGCTACAATCCTAATACGTGATCTCCATCCAAGTGCTTTAAAAGTTGGGAAAGTATTTCTCAAAGATAATTCACTTCTTCCTGAGCTGATCGGCATGAATAATTAATAACTTTTAAACACTGATAAAGTCATGAATTTATGCTTAGGTTTTCTTATAGCGGAAATTTAATCTCCCAATAAAAGCTATCCTCGACGAACAAATTAAATATTCATGAATTTGAGAACTTTTCAAATTACCTGTCATTCTTCTATGCTTTCTTATTTTAAATATGAAGTCTGACTTTCTAAATGAGGATTTTAATGTTTTAATAATTCTTCTTTTACTGAATACTTCTTATCATTGAATTAAATACTTCATCATAAGGTGATCCATGATTTTGAAAAAGAATAAGATTAAATAAATGCAGAGTGTTTTTGGCAATAAAAAGATGTATTCATATTTATTTTATATTCATAATAAAATTGAACTTTTTAAAAAAATAATAAGCAAAATATGAAAACTAAGATTTAAGATAACGATTTTAGAATTTTTCTCTTAACCAGTTGAAACTAATTATAAAAAGTTTTGAATTTCTTTTATTAGAATACTAAGTATAGAAAATAACTATTTTATAAATCTGGACGTCAAAATAAAATTTTTTATAAATTTTAGGTCCCAATAAAGTTTTTAAGTAAATTCAAATTTCACTCATATTTATAACAGGTTTCAGTCTCTTATGAAAGTTAAAATTTTTTCTCTTGCTCTTACTTTTATGTCTTTCCTATTTTTTTCAATTCCTAATAATAGTTCACACTCTTCCTTTGTATATATGTCTTTTTCAAATTTTCAATCGCTAATCAAAAACTTTTAATTCACCCACTAAAGTTCAAATACATTTTAAAAACTTGTATTGAATGACTCTCGATGTTAATATAGTTTTTCAAACATTAATTCGTTAATTGGATTTAATTAATTTTCAATACTTTCAATACAGTTTTATCAGTGTATAATGAAAATAGAAATCGATTGGCAGTAGCTCAATCGTTAAAATGCAAGGATTTCAGTATTTTTCATTTGTAGGTGAAGAATGCGAGTTCAATTCTTGCGAAAATCCTTAACATTTTTTTGATAAATTATTTATATTAATTGTAATTATTCAATAAAAAGTAACTAAAATAAAGTTTTCTTTTGTGTACTTAAGTAGGAATTGACCTAATATTTTTTATATTACTTATTTAAACAATTTTCTATGCCTATTTGTTAATATTTTTGAGGTTTAATTTTCTGAATTTCATGGAAAATTTCTTTTTTTCTCATTGAAATACCTTAATAGAAGTTTTTTAAAGAATGTTTTCATTTACCCAATCTTCTAACTTTTGTTAGCTTTTATTTTTTCTGAATTCAGCTTTAAAAATACTTTGAAATGAAATAATTTTTTTCTGAAATTCCCTATTATTTGACGCTATTCCCTATTTCTAATAAAAATGAATAAAATCAAGTCCTTCTTTAGTTTCTGAGAATATATATATATATATCA
>JAOUZG010019159.1:27495813-27513734 GCA_026289955.1 Argiope argentata | reverse complement strand
ATATATATATATATATATATATAAACGAAAAACTACTGGCAAAGCAGCTCATATTTCTGTTTAAATAACAATAACATATATTTGTCATAATTATTAATAATGGAATGGCAATACTTTTCTTATAACCATTTTCAGTTATTTAAATGAGGTTATTTTCAGCAGTTTAAATAAAAATAAATATTTTTTTTCATACCTTTAAACTTGTTGGTTTATGGAGTAACGAAATTTACTATCAAGTATATGCACTATCAAGACGAAGAAAGAAAGAGAGGACAGATCGCAAAACAATATGGACATCACATCTGCTGTTCTCCTTTCTGAATATATCCTTACTCTTCGTTTTAAGTCTGAACATAGATGGATGACGTTCCAGAAATCAAATATTCATAAACTTACTTCGCTTCGCAATAAAAAATACTGCTTCATGGTGGATGGTTGCAGCATCTGGTCAGCTTCTAAAAAATTGTTCTATTTTCTTGGCTTGAATCTAGGCTGTTTCCATTTTCTTCAGGGAAGAAAAAATGTGATGCATATGCGATTTTTTGAGATTTATAATTCAAATACCATAAAACAGAGTTTAAAGCTTGCTTCTAGATTTTTGTGAGATTCTGTTATGGCTTTAGAATTATTTCATAATTTCATTTATGTACAGAAATTTATTCATGACTGAAAAATTAAAATAAATGAATAAATAAATAAATAAATAAATAATAATAATAAACTGGAAAAGGTATACCTCCATTATAAATTCACGAATAAATATTTTAATAAATATTTCCAATCGAGATGTTCAAATTATTAAAAATAATTTTTTCCATCATAATTTTGAGAACTATTACAATATTAAGTATTGTTAATTTCCATACTCCAAAACTTAACTGTGATTTAAAATTGAAGAAGTTATAAATTTAATTATCTATTCCTTCCCTAGTTTTTTTTATTGCAAATTAAATTTCAAAAATGAAATTTGAATTTCCTTTTTTAGAAAAAAAGATTAAGGGATCCAAAGAACAATTTATTCAATTTTTTATATCTTATGATTTACATTAATTGCTCCAAATAAAAGTAATTGAAATAAATATCGTTTGGTGATATATGACAGTTTGTGATAAAAGCTTACAGTAAGCGGATTAAAAACTAAACCAGTACCTTTGGAAAGTAATGAAACACGTTAGCTTTTAATTCTCTGCCATTGTAATTGGGACATTCATCATTATGATTACACATTTGAGATTTGAAGTACTATTTCAAAAATAATCCCTCATCTAGGAAATAAGTCCCTCCTGCTATCGTCATCATTGAATTATGACGACAGTTCTGAGTTCTGAATCTGGCCTGTAAGAAGGATGATAAAATATATCCCAATGGTGCCACTGAAGAGTTCTTGACTGCTTTTAATGGCGTTATGGATGAATAAGGCCATGAACTAAGACCAGACAGGAACTTATCATTTTGTTCGACTTGTATTGGTTAGCTGACATATATTTAATAATAAATGTTTCAGATACCGGGATATTTTTTGTATATGAAAATCGTAATGCTACTTGCATTTCACGTTAGGTGGAATTTTGTATTTTTAGGTTCATTTTAAATTAACATAATCATACATATTAACTAGAACATAACCTTCTAATAATGATCATCAAATCAATACTTGTTTATAGCGATACTAAACAAACAATATTAAAATTTCGTTAAAGTCTATTTCTACTTAGATCAACAAAGAAAATTTTTTAGTGACTTTTTAATAAATAGCTACATTTAATATAAAGAATTTATTAAATAATTATTAATTTTCTCAAGAATTGAACTCCCATTCTTCACCTTCACATGAAAAATACTGAAACATTGGCATTTTACTGATTGAGCTACTGCTTGTAAACTTCAATTTTCATGACAAAATACTAAAACTCTGTTTTAAAAATTAATTAATTTCAATTAATCAATTAACATTTGAAAAAAACTGTATTGACATCAAGTGTCATCCACTAAAAGTTAAAATTTTTTTTGAACTTGAATAGATGAGTAAAAAGCATTTTATTAGCATTTAAAAACTACCCATCAATAAAATATTTATAAAAATCTTATTTAGATTAATTGGAAATTAATAAACATTTTAAATAATTTCTTTATATTAAATAACAAAAACCATTTTTACCTCACTTTAAATTGAAAATAATGCTACAAAGAATTTGCATTACAAAGATCTTTATATCATCATCTATTTTATTTCCTAAAAGTTTTTCCTTTAATATGAATAAATCCCTGAAGATATTTTTAAATATTTTTTACCACAGTACTTCTTATTTTTTTATTTGCTAGATCTACACTCCCCATATTGTGATGATATTTAAAGTATTTCTTGTGCTAGTGTTATCTCTTATGTAAAATTAGGATTTAATTTAAATGATAAAATAAAGATAAATGATTCAAATTTAAAAAACATCGAACTATCATATTTTGAGGAAGATGTTCAAATTTTTCAGTATACTATTAACATTGAAGATAAATCAAAAATTTGAAGCAAAAGGAATAAAAATATAATCGCAATTGCCCTTGGGGAAAAAGGTCAAACATTATACCAAGAAATTAAATCATTTATTAATTTTTTTTGTACAAGCATTTTTATTGATCGTGAGGCTTCGAACTTATATTTTTCAACTAATTCTACGAGGATTAGACTTGAAATTTAATTTCTTTAGGATAATTAAAACTCTACAAATGAAGCTAATAAAATTGTAGGAAACGTTTGATTGAGGATTCACATCTATAACTCTACCACTAATAAAGCTGATTATAAGAGTCGTTAAAGCTTTAATGGCCATTTAATATAGAACTACCACATATATACTTTGGGGGAAGAAAATGTATACTTTAGAGAAATTGTTTTGAAATTTTCATTAAGTTTAATTTACGAGGAATTTTGAGTTTGTCCAGGTTAATGTTTAAAGATACTAAGCAGGAAATGAATTTTTATATTATCCTAAAATTGAGCAAATTATCTTTTCAATGATGTTGATCTAGAGTAAGTGTAAATATAAGGAATGTTTTTAATAAAAGTTCTGAAACTTATTGCATTTACAATGGGAGTTTAACTTCGGAATCAACAATGACTTAAAGGTTTTGAATAAAGATTTTTAAATAACTGTTTGAATTAAATTTTCCTTGGTATAATTGAATGTATAAAGATACAGACCAAAGCTTCGAGAAATGCACAGCCCCGTAAATAAAAAAATGTTTAAAGCTTCTAATGTAAAATGATATATGTTTACCAAAATTTAAGTTTAAAAGTATCCCTTCAAGAAATATATAAGGCACAATATTTAATAATGTATTAAATAAACTAAAGTATGAAATTGAAAATAGTAGTGACCATTAATTCCCGTAAACGTAAAGGTAAAATTTTGAATTGTAATATCTGTACAATTTTACTACAATATCTTTATAACATATAAATGATAACCTATTCGATTTATATGAGCAATTAAGAATTTTTAATGAGTTTAGATAACTAAAGAATGAAAATTATATTAATGACTTATTGCATAAAACATATGAAAGATATATTATAACCCTAATGCTGGTACTATCGGTAATTTTATCATAGAAATTGACCTTCCTTTCTCTAAAATTATATTTTGTTTCCGCTAGTAAACAGTGGTGGTAGAATTTCTTAAACGTATTGCTTAATATGTTTAAATATTACTCTTGATAATCATTAATTAAATGTGACCTGTACAAAAATAACAAAAGATGAAAATTAGAGTAATCAAAAAATTGTAACTTCTATGCGACGTCTGAAAACATCATATTGATTGTATAGGAAGCAAAGTATCTGTGAGCTAATTGTTAGAATAGATTCTTTGACAATAATAGCTTTTTGATTCTTTCTTCAGTACTTTTTCAAAAAAAAAAAAAAAACAACGATTTTTTGAGAAAGAAACAAGCTGCTTTCTAACCTTAACTTTTCACTATTTGAAGATCTTTTTGAGTATCACTCGTTTAAAAGAACATATATTTACAAGTGATTTTCATTTTAAATAAAAGGCTCCAGTTCAAAGCTGAAAAGACAATTCTTTTATCTTCTGCACGCAAAAATGTTGTTTATCGTTTCTTTGAATAGGATTGTTCACAATTTGAATCTGAAAATCTTTTTCATTCGCCTTTGTCGCACCACCTATCAAATTTGTTCTGTAACGAGAAATATTGCCTTTCTAATTTATACTACAGTAATTATGTTTCCCTTCATGACATGAATATTAAATAACAAATTAGTTTAAAACAGAATTCTCATATTTATAACAGAATAACTGTAAAAGAATTATAAGATTTGGGTCTGTATTAGAAGAAGTTTCTCTTCAAATTTCTCAATAAAAGTGCTTTTAACAAGTCATTCTACATACTGTATTGGTAGTATTTTAAATAACTTATTACTTAGCACGAATTATTGATAAATGACACCTGAAAGTGTAGATTTACTTCAGCCTTTTTTAAGTACAATGTGTCTCCCCACCAGGGGGCACTTCAGAAATAAGGATAAGGAGCTTCCGGTATTATGGTTGATTCTCGCCATAATGGTGGGTACAGAAAGGAGCGACTGTTGGCTACCTTTCCTTGATGAGGGGAAATACCTCCCTATGGAAGATTGGTCCGTGGTCGGTAATGGCCTTATAGATTTAATCACAGTTCCCATCATTGATACTGTCTTGTTGGTCCGGTCATTCAGCTTGATCCATGCAAGTTAATTACGGGTTATGTACAACGTATATCCCGCCGGGGAACCTCAGAAATGAGGACGAGGAGTTCCTGGTATGATGGTTGATTCTCGCCATAATGGTGGGTACATAAAGGAGAGACGGTTGGCTACCTTTCGTTGATGAGGGGAAATATTTCCCTTTGGAAGATTGGTCCGTGGTCGGTAATGGCTACTTAGATTTAATCACAGTTCCCATGATTGGTACTGTCGTGTCGATCCGGTCATTCAGCTTGATCCGTGCAAGTTAATTAAGGGTTATGTACAACTTATCTCCCGCCGGGGAATCTCAGAAATGAGGATAAGAGACTTCCAATATGATGGTTGATTCTCGCCACACTAGTAGATACAGAGAGGAGAGGGTATGTGTTACCTCCATCGATGACGGGAGGTATTACCCTATGGATGGATTGGACCGTGATCGGTGGTGGCCAAAGAAAATTCCTTTCACTAATGCACAAGGGATGAATGTTGGTTCAAATTCCAACATTTATCCAGTATCCGGGCTGGTTAGAATGTACGGTTATGTTTATGGTTACGAATCGTGTTTTCATTTGAATTGTGGATCCATATCTAACCAAATCACTATCGACAAGTATATATATTTCCTAGTATAAGCTTTGGTGATAGGATATCGAATGCTCTAGATTAAACGCTGGAACTCGAGTTCTAAAGCTATTGCTAAGATTCTCGACTATTTTGGATTCTTTTTTTTTGAAATGTTTGATTTTGTCATTAATATTTCGCAATTTTGCTATCAAATATTCTCCAACTTTGGTACCTCTTCATCCATTCATAGAATTATCTGCAAAACTTTCTTTTCCAGAAAACTAACTGCACAGGAAAGGAATATTATAAATTCGTAAAATTATGCTAGTGGAGAAAAATTACATTTTATTCTGTATGATAAACACTGAACATTTGACTTGATGGTTAGAAAAGCGGCGTCACAAAAAACTTGCCAGGTTAACATTCCAGACTAAAATATCTTTCACTATATTAGAAAGAAATTTGATAAAAATGGCAAAATATTATTTTTTCTCTCCTTAGTACGAAAAAGGGAAAAGCAAGGGAAACTTTAGGTAGAACAAAAACACTTTATTAAAAAGAGATGTAATTAACTTTTAACATCGCCGACTGAATTATGATGAAATATTATATACCTGCAGAAATTGCTCTTGCAGAAGAGGAAGTCGGGAAAAACTATCATAATGGCTTTCAGTTTAAGTAATTAGGTAAGTGAAATCTGTTTTTTGTCTCTTTCCTTCAATGTCGATTGAACCTGGCAGGTGATATATCTGGAATTTAGCACGCAAGCTGCAGTTGGATGGAAGAAGAATTTTTTTGAAGAAAGAAATATTATTTTGTGTCCAAAATATACTATTGACAGATTTCTGATTTGTAAAGGAATCAAAGAATGTATTAATTTAGAATGAAATTGATATTTTTAAATGTTTGTTCGAAATAACATATCTTTTTATCTAAATAATAATTGAATTTTAATAACAGAAATTTGGCAGAGTAGTGAAAAAAAAGATAAATCAAATATATTTTTATTAAATAATAAAAAGATAATTCCATATTTAAGGATTAAGAATGTTAATCAATTAAGACTCCACAAATAAAAATATTAGAAATCACAGAAACTTGTTATACTCCTTCGTAATTCACTCTAGTAACCTCTTTGTAAGCTACTTTGAACCATTTGCAGGACTACTATGCATTTTACGAGTTTATCACTATGTAAATTATAGCATATTCGTTGTTGTTTTTCTCATGTTTCATTTTACAACGGAAGGAGGGGTGCAGTAGCTTCTGAGAGTATGGATCTTCTGAGCACCCGATGTCAGAAATCTGACTTCTAGCTCACATACGCCACAAACTTTTTTTACAGGGTGGAATTCATTCATGCATTTTCATTTATTCATCAACGGATGGTAATTTAGATCTGGAACAGAGAACGATCATCTCTGACCCAGTACCCCCAGTGGTATTGATCTCGACATGGAAGACTTAGTGATCACAACAGATTTAACGTGCACCTGCTACCACACTCACGAAGAGTCTTCGGTTGGCGGGTTTGAACTCACAGCCCAAGGGAAGCTAATTCAACGTCTGATCAACTAGACTATCTCAGATCATTTCTAATTTGATGATCGTTTCTTGAATTTTGCATTGCTTACCATTTTTTACTTTCTGGATAGCAATTGAATAGCAAAAATTCTGAAAAATTTGAAACAGTGGAGATTAAAATCTCCACTGTTTAGACCACTGTTAGTTCGAAAAACATATTTTTGAAAAATATCCGTCATCCAGTCTATCTGTGACAAAGATAATTCCAAAACGTTTTGAGCTAGCCAAATTTGCAAATTTATATCAAATTTGGTGTAAAATCTATTCAAAAATTCATTTTCCCGGTACTTCGAATACAAATTAACACGATAATTACAAAACAAGGAGAGTTAGATCAATAAAATTCGAAACGCAGATTTAATACCTATAGTGTATACGCCTGTCAAATTTTGAGCGAAATTTCTTTAAAATGATTTATGCTATGAGTATATGCTATAAACTATCGTCACATGTATTTTGATTTATCAATCGTAATTTTAAAAATGTAATCTTAGCTTTAATGAAAGCGTAACCAGTATAAAAGTATATAATTTGTTTTACACTGAAAACCTTTTAAAACTACAAATTTTAATGAAATATGAAACATGACCAGATTCTTATGACTCAACCAATAAAATCATCAGCTGAAATGGATCTTTCCATTATTTAATCTTTTTAATCGGAGTTGTGCCTTATTTATATTATGAAGAAATCATGTCCATACATTTTTAATCAGTTAAATTTAGCTCCTAAAACTATAAATATAAAAAAAAATAAAAAATCAGTAAAAAAATATTAAATATATAAATATTAAGTCAAAACTTCGACGACATTTCAGGGATATTTGCCAGCAAATAATTTTGGTTTTTTATGCTATCATGATTATCTAATTTTTACTTCTGATTCTACATTGAATTCAAGAAAAATTCTTCTTTTGTTATAAGAAGAATGAAAACAGGTGTGATTTGAATCCAAAGATTTCAAACAAAGAGTATAAAAGAAAGAAGAAGAAGGAAAAAAACTTAATCTTCGATTGGTGTTTACTTTGTTCCTCCAAACACGAAATGAAAAAGAAAGGAGATAGACACGGTCGAAATCGAGTTTTCAGATCTTGAAAGAAACATTTCGATAATTATTTCATTTACTGAAGATTTGAACAAATAAAAGTTCCTGTTCGTTCAACTGGATGATGATCATTTTTAAACAAGAACTGCTTTCTCAATAAATAATCTGAATTCCTAATGTTTTTTTAAAAGTAAAATAATTGTCAAATGTTATTTTTTATTTTTATTTTTCTGCGTTATGACTGTTTGTACATATTTGGTTAAGCTTTTTAATTTTATGTAATTTAATTTTTGATTTAAATTTTTTCCCCTGAATTTTTGAAATAAAAGACTAGATAAATTGCCTTCAATGTTTTTCATCTTGTGCAATGCACATTTTTCAATGACACTGAAATGCTGAAAAAAATGTTTTGAAAAGTCATCATAAAATATTTTGATGCTACAAAACGTTGCAAAGATTTGGCGTTTACCATAATATTCCAGAATATGAATTACTGGACTCTTTACAGACGAAGAATCTACTTAAATATTTCTTAATAAAATTCTGAAATTCCTTAAAATTCCATTGAAATAATACATTCGAAAAACATTAACATTCTATTGAAATAATACATTCGAAAAACATTAACATTCTATTGAAATAATACATTCGAAAAACATTAAAATTCCATTGAAATAATACATTCGGAAAACATTAAAATTGAAATGATATATTCATTAATCATGATAATGAGCAAATTTATGTTTAAGACTTAAAAAAACCCTCACATTAACTTTTCATTATATTTTATAGCATATTTATTTCACTGAAAATATCTTGCATATCAATAGTGATCACCAGTCAAGAAATATGAGCTTTGAAGAAAAATGATCATTTTTATTTAAAATATCATAAGATCGTTGGCGAAATTTTTGGCGATACTCTCAATTTATACGCCAGAAGATAATTATTTCAATCGAAACAATTTTCTTTTTTTATGTGTTTAATCACACAAATAGCAATTCAAGATGCATTTTTATCTGGAATGAATATATTTTTCTTGATGAATCTCTTGTATATTTTTTTGTTTCACTTTTTTAAATAACTACTGAATCATTGAATTATTACTGCCGAACAATAATTGCAGTTGATATTGTGTCAAAGACTTCATTTACCAGTTCGACAAAGTTTTTGTTTTGGCATTCCTTTCCTTATTTCGTTGCTCTTCTTTATAACAGTTTAAACATCTCACAGTTAGTCTAAAGTCACTGAAAGGCTGATGAAAATATAATTCTTTGCAAAATATAATAAGAAATATTACATTATTGTATCTGATTATAGATTTCTTTTTAGTATTTTGAATTCGAGGTGTTTTTTTGAATTTCTACTATTAGTTCACCTCTCTCTCTCTCTCTCTCTCTCTCTCTCTCTCTCTCTTTTTTTTTTTTTATATATATATATATATATAAATATATATATATAAATATATATATATATATATATATATATATCTTTTTATATTTATTTCTTTATTTTTTTAACTTATTTATATCTTTACATATTTTCAATCGTTAATAAAATACTTTTCCTCCAATCAAGTTCAAATACCTTTTTTTAAAATTTGTAATGAATAACACTTGATGTTAGTACAGTTTTTTTCAAACATTATCTCATTAATTAAATTTAAATTAATTTTTAATTTTTAAAATAGAGTTTTAGCAGTTTGTGATGAATTCAACAGGCAATAACTCAATCGAAAAATTGCAAAAAATTTTCAATATTTTTCAAGTAAAGATGAAGGATAAGAGTTCAATTCCTGCGAAAAATCATTTTTTTGATAAATTAGTTATATTATTTGTAATTACTTAATAAAAAGTAACTAAAATGAAATTTTCCTTTGTTGACCTAAGTAGAAATTGACTTAATTTTTTTAAAATTCTTGTTTTGCTCCATTTACCTCAACGTAAGTGATGATCGGAATTGCCTTTTGAACTGATAAGGTCAAGCGAAATATGCTCATCAAGTACATTAAAAATCAAAAAGTGAAATAATTTTTGCGGAATTTTGGGTATGAACCTTTGTTTTAAAGTTCAGAAGCCATTCATTCTTTTTATTGATACATTCTATCGAACTTTTGCATAGTATAAATAAGTTTGGTACTTGTATAAAATATATGAGAGAAATAGTTATGAGATAGCGAAAAAATAAATAAAAGGATAAATTATAAAGAATCGTCACTTTAGTATTAAAAAACCCTTTACAACATCTATAAATGCTTTTAATAACATGCAACGTTACACTATGCAATTACTGTCATAGAAATATCACTATTATTTCACAGTTGAAATCCTAAAATTGAATTTCTAAGCTTCCAGAACGGCTAAATAGACCAATTGATCCCACAGTATTTTATAGGAAATCTAAAAGGGCTGCTGGTAAGGTAGTCAGACATCACGTAGTCTAGATCCATTTTCGAGAGTTGTATCATTAACGGTAGATGGTTCTCCGATGAAGGACATGCGCTCGATAGTCAAGAGAGGATATGCGGTAATAAACTGAGGAATATCCTCCGTCGTTCTCCTATTACAGCGAACATCCTGTATACCTTTTATCCTGCAAAAGAATCCTGGGTTCCGTTTATCCTGTGTAATGTTCTCATTAGGTTCTTTTAAAAATTAAAATTTATAAAAAATGATCTTTACAATAACAAAACATTTTATCCATCACGTATAGCTTTCTTTCAAATTTTATTTTTATTACATGATGTAACTCCGAATAAAGACGAGGCATTTTCTTTTAATTAATAATTAAAGGATTTTAACGTATAATTCTTTAAAGTAACATGTTCAACTGTCACTTCATAATTCCTGATTTTGGTGTCAAATTTCTATCTCTTTTTTTCCATATCAGTTTATTTTTTAGTGTCTTTGTCTATTTTTATTTAGTGTCTATTTAAAAATTCAGCATCAGAATGTCATTATGGTAACATATAATTTTTATTGAATCAAATCTATCGATTTATGTTAATTTTATAAAATCTCCTTCTTCTATACTCAACAAAACTTCATATTTATTTAGAAAAAATGGCTCTACAGTTCAGAAAATGAATGTATAAGTTCCTATTCATGAAAAGTGTCGTGTAATAAATACTTCCTTGAATGTATCCTATGTTTCTTTTCCAGTTTCATTTATAGCCTACATGTACAGTATTAATGCCCTAATATTATCATATTATATACTTTATCTTATAATATAAATTTGTATAAAATGAAATTTAAAATTTTTTCATTTGACATATCTGATATAATGTTCCATCAGCAGAAAATATTTAACAAACAATTTCATAAACTTTAATGTGGTATGTAATGGTGCTGGTAAAATCCAATTTTTATTCACAAATTTTTTTCTGGAATTTAATATATCAATTGAGGCTACCAATCAATTTCTTCTTGTACTGTCGTTCTAGAATATCCCATGAATGAAAAAAAAATACAAGAAACCTTCCGGCTGTTTGATGGAATGTGATGTAGGATCATAAATATAAATAAAACTTTAAAAACCCGATGGAATTCCTCATACTTTATTTTTTTTAACAAAGTGGAAATAAATCTTTTTAATTTTCTAAATATATACTGAATTTTTAAGAAGAATTGTGGAAAATTTATAACTATTTTGTAGAAAAACTAGATTGAAGTAATATAATCGAAATTTTTAAATAGGTTCTACTCATAGGAATCTTTTTTGAATTTACAATTTCATATAAACTCAGAAAACTCAATATGATAAAAATAGTTCCCCTTTTCAAAAACATCGGAATAAATTTTTTATGCAATGAAAACAAAGTACTAGATGCTAATTTATTTTTCGAAAAAAAAAAGTTACATTTTTAAGCTACCCAGATCCATATCAAACAATACGTCATAATCAAAGCTTTGGGGATTTTCTTGGATGAAAATCGGTATATTTGTATAACCGAGTGACTTTAGATAAATGTACAAGAGAGAAATTTTATGGAAATAAAATTGATACCAAATTTATTATTTTTTCAAATGAAATTTAGTGCTTGTGAAATAATTCACAGCAAAATTATTGAGGAAAAATATTTATAGTTAGATTAATTTTCTGTCAAAAATATTAGGCACTTACATATTAGACCGTTGTCGCCAATGGTTTAGTAACTTATTGGCGACGTACAAATTTGGCGATAAACCGACGACGCCAACAAAATCAACAAAATGGCGGACGACAGTTAACGTCTGAACAATTTTTAAAATAATGTCGATTTTTGGCCATTATTGGGGGTTTAGCAACTCATTAGCGACGCCTTTAAATTTGGCGATAAAGATCGACTGTCTTATACGTAAGAACCAAATATTACTAAAACTCCTAATGGTTCCTCTAAAGAGCATTTGTTGTGATTTTTCACCTCTAAAATACATTTTTCCCATTTCACGATTTGCCTATAGATAATATGCAACCTATAAAAGCTATCGTATATTTCTATAAAATCATTAGAAAACTTCTATTTCCATTACTTTTAATAATACGACGTATTCAATAAAGTTAGGATTATTACAGGATTAAAGTCATTACTAAGAAATTTGAATTTTTCATTAAAGAGTACTTAATTTAATAACAAAACAAAACAACACTTGTTCATGAATACTTAAAATGTGTGACAACAGTACTTTTTTTCAAGAAAAATCAAAATTTCACCAGGAAAAATACTGGATTAAGGTAAAGAAATTACAGTTTTATTATTAAATATTCAGCCACCACGGATAAAAAGCATGTTAAGAGAATGATAATAAAATAAAACTGAATTCATTCCTAATAATACTTCCTTACACTTTGAGATGAGATTACTTCTTAGAACTAATTGTGTTTGTGCATTTGAAATTACTTTTGGTGATCGTTAATTTTACACGAAGACATATTCTTGCTCATGCATTTTAAAATGCATTATGAAATTCTTAGTATAAAGGAGAAATAGCTTACTCTTATATTCATTAGAAATATAGCACATTTTATCCTGAAGTGTGATTTTGAAATGGCTTTAAAAGGAAGTTGATGATAATATAATGGTAATAAGGACTTAAAATGCGTTAATAAAAATTTGAGGTTGTAATTAACTCAAAATATTAGTCATTTAACTAAATTTTGTCAGCAATGATCCAATAAACCAATAAATGGTTATTATTCTGCAATGTTTTTATATTTGGATACTATACAGTTTGATTAAGAATATTTCGCTCTTTAAAGTAAAAGTGGCGTTTGTTTCTTGGTCGAAAATTATTTCCTAATTTTTTCCAAAGCAGCAATGAAAAATACCTACAAATGACTTTATTAAAAATTAATATTAAAAATGGTTCATTTCTCACTTTTTTTATTCAGAGACGAAACTAAATACAAGTTTTAACGTTTCAATAACTTTCGTTTAATATATTTAAATGTATCTCGTTTTTTCAAAATTCCAACATACATTATTATATTATTATGAAACTTCTCTTACTAAGTCCATAAAATTAACTCGTTTACTTGTAGTGGGTGTTTGGTGTGAAACAATTAGCAGGCCTTAATAGCAAATGATGACGTTTATTAACACGCCGGCGCAAATATAAAGATGACAAAATACAGCTGAGACGGACTTAAGCAGTGTCTAAACAACAGCCCACAAACAGCAATCGGTAGCTAACAACAATCACAATACACAAAGTGGCCAGACAGGATTTAGCAGGAGGTGAGAACCTACGTTTCTAGCCTTTTCAGTCTCTCCAAACGTCTGAAATTTTCCACTGTCTCATTGCTTTAGTTACTACACGACTGACTACTCCAAACACGAATAGATATTGCTTCTATAACAAACTCCAGGATGAATTCGACACACAACTCAATTTAACAATCGCTTTTGCTTGAGCTTCGTTGGATTGATTCAACTCATTCACCATGACCATGCAACTCTAAACTTCTCGAGGACTAATTCAGTATGGGCTATCGACCTTTTATAGTTTCAGGAGTATGCCAGAGAAGGTTCTGGAGCGATCAAGCATATGTGAGCTTCTATTGGTTCTATCGCCAATTTTTTCTGGAACCTTCTATTTTGTTGCCACAGCCACCAAATTTGCAGCAAAACATCAATTGATTGCCAAGATTAGCGCCAATTCTGGCGGGTTCTTACTCGGCATCCAATAGAGTTGATTGGGAAACTGTCTTTCATAAGATGGGATTAATTGTGATGGAGAGAAATATCGCAAATTTTCAAAATATTTATAAGCCAAAGTAAAAATTTAGTTTTACAATTTGGCTCGTTTTTTGGATGAAAGAGACTTTTATCATCTAGAAAAAAAGATAGATGTACTAGGAATATAAATTAGTAATTTTTAAAAAAATTTAAAAAAAAGAATGACAATGTAAGTTAACAGACAAACTTTAAAGATAGAACATTTATCAACTGTGCATAGTCATTGACTAGATTTAAGATTGCTGTGCAATTTCATTATCGAATTAGTGAAATGTTGGCTACCATTAAAATGCTTCCAAATCAGCAAAATTTGAAGTTTTATTTAAGAACTCTTTAATTTTCCTTTTATAAGGTTGCAAAGGAAATTTGGAGAATTGCCACATGAGATGAGTGAACGCTTGAAAAAGTAACCGAATAGCTTAAAATGTCTTTAAAATCAGCGACTGATAGAAGATTAAAAAATACACATTCTTGCAAAGTAACCTGGTAAAAATTCTAAAGCTTTCAAATCTTGTTAGTTACTAGTATTATGTTTCCATTATTGTTCAAGTGCTATATAATTGAGGCAAAGCATAAAATAAATTTAAATTATAAAAATATTAAAGTTATTATTAATAAAATGATATTTATTTTTGAAACTGAGCAATTGTTAGAATGATAACTGGATAGAAGAAGATCGCCCGAATACTCGCGAATTTTAAATTGATCCTTGTTTGTAGATTAAATTTCACCTGGCTAAGCACCAATTCCAAGAAAATATAACTTCAACAAAATTTATTATTTATTCATTTCTCTAAGATAAGAAATATAGTGTGGTTGTTGTGAAATGAAGCTGAATTAAGTCGGAAAAGTACTTTCTCAACTATCAAAAGACAGAACAGTGCTCAAGTACTATCAATGTAGTCCACTAAATTCGGAAAAAGGAAATACATGCATTTTAAATAACTTATGAAACTATCACCGGGAAGAATTCCAGTTGCTTCTTCATGAAATATCTTTAAAATAAGATTAGATTTGAACTTTCATAGGAGTTTATATGAAATATCTTCTTTTTATTCAACATTTAAAACTCTTTTTTTTGTCACTTAAACCTTAAATAATGCCATATAATCACGATGCTAAAGATATTTCTTTCAATCTATGTTTAAAGTAATTTAATTTTAAGAATCGTACATTTTGGAAGAAAATTGAGAATTTTCTAACTAAGAGTAATAAGAGGCTATCGATAACCTGAAAGAGAGCAATATTTAAAGAAAAAGTAAAATAAAAATTCCTGGTTCTTAAAAAGTGATGGAAACTCACATTTATTGAATATGGTGGTAAAAAAGGGCTTTATATTTTAGGCTTCAAATTCTATCGAAAAATGCTATTTCTGCTCTAAATTATTTATTTTTGGATTATCATTAATCAAAAGGATCGATTTATCTCTTTTTACAAATGTGTAAGTCTTCTTAAAGGTCAAGGAAAGATAAATTAACATAAAGAGATTATTTATAATGATGGAAAAAATATAGCGCTAGGTATATTTTTTCGATACTTAATACATTTTATAATATTATATATTAAATCCCTTAGGGAGTCAAATATATAACAGAAAGAAATTATTTTTCAGTAGAAGTTCAATATTTTTTAAAGTTTTATATTTTAACCAATTTTTTCAATATTTGTACATAATGAAAATCGGGGGAGAAACAAAAATAAGCGTTACTCATTTTTATATATAGTCCTGAATTTATTTTTATTCTGAATCAGTTATTAGACAGTACAAATAGCTTTTTCAAACAATTTTCGTTTGTTAGAATTCAATTATAAAATCAAAAGTTTATATTAATTTTTTTAAAAATACGCATGTTAATTTTATTAATGCAAACGATTCTGCTTATTTTCACCAAATATTTTGGCAATAAAATTTGTATAATTGTGTTGATAAAAATATTCTTCTGTTTTTACTGTTATATGATGTTATTTTTTTCTTATGCTTACAACAAATATTTATTTTATCGATGGTATTTTGGTTTTTGGCTAAAAATAAGTTGAATGAAATCATAATATTTTCGCAAGAACGTGTGAAGAAGAGCGAGTCAAGATTTTTAGTTTCAAAGAATATGGTATATCTTCTAGGTAAATTGCGAAACGATTGAAATACTTTAAAAAATATGTGAACAATTTCTTGGGAAAGATTCTGATCAATATAATGAACCAGATATGGTAAAAAACTGTTTGTATATTAAATAACTTACGACTTAAAAAGAACAATGATTCATTGAGACCTTCCTCAACATCAGTCTTCGGCTCGAATTAATAAGAAATTACAATTGTCTTGTTCAAAAAAAAAAAAAAAAAACTGTGAGCGATGTATTTTAAAAATTCTTCGCATGCAAAATTTATCAAAATGAGAAAACTGCATTCATTAACAAAACTACAAATGATGACCCATGTAGAATGGGTTAAAATAAATGGAATGACATAAATTTCTGAGATGAAAAGAAATTTGATTTGGGCATGATTTAAAGGCTTCAGGTATTATTGACACGATTTACATCATGAACGAACAGTGGTTTCTAAACTCCAATTCAGTTGTTATGGACTTATGGTTTGTGGAAGATTTGTTCATAATGAAGGTCCGATAACCTTTTTAAATACAAAAACAGAATAATATCGAGACATGTTTCCTGAAAAATTATTAGCAGAAGCTAATCTCATTACAAGTGGGCATCATATTTTATGACAAAATAATATGTCGATTCATGTGTCATTAACTACAAAGTCGAGATTAGAAAAAAAGGAAATGGTATTATTGGAAAGGCCATCTAAAGCCCATACTTGAACTTAAACGAAAAGTTGTGGGGAATTATGTCAGTTATATTTATGCAGCTATTTGCGTCAGTATTATGAATTACAGTACGCGATCAAAAATTCGAAAAAACTTTTAGAAAGACTTAAGGACTTTGTGACTTCCCAATTGGCAAATATATAAAAAAAGAAGCGATTTTTTAAAATAATTAATTATTTTATGAGCCAAATTTGAAGCGGTCTCTATTTTATTTTCCAATTTTTAATCTGTGTAAAAGATAAACACGAATAAAACTGCTCTAAATAGAAATAAATATTATTCAAACTAACTCCAAATATTGCATTTTTATTTATGTACTGCTTTGATAATTATAATATATCACAACAAATAGACTAAATTTATAAATGCTGTTCCGTTAAGCCTATCTTTTTTCCCCAACACCATTTTTATTTATATTGTGAAAATTCTTCCATTTTTCATTACTATCAACAAACGATATATCGTGCGGCTATTTTTCTTTTTGAGCAATATTTTTAATTCAATTATTGCTAAGAAACACACTAATGTTGTCATAATTTCCATTAAAATATTGAAAATAAATATTTACAAAATTTCTCGCGTGTCCAGCAATTGATGTTTCTAAAAAGTAAATTGTCTTCATCATTAATTATTTTATTTCTGTGGTCCATTCTATATTTTGGCTTATATTTGGTCATTGATTTATTAAAAAATATTGTTCACCAGATGTTCCCTATCTGCAATGGATTTCAGATTCTCCTCTTTATATTATTGGTAGCTATTAGTATTGATTAGTTCTTAGTATCCACCTTTTCTTGAATACACTATTTTGCATCTAATATCGCCTATTATCTTCTTAATTTTTTCATTCTACTTATCTGATAAAAAATAACAAGAACTGAATAAGAACAACAAGAGTCATTCTAATCATATCCAATTATTAGAATGACTCTTGTTGC
>JAOUZG010019159.1:27427307-27450896 GCA_026289955.1 Argiope argentata | reverse complement strand
ATGTCGAAAATCAAGCTCTTTGGATTTAGGAACGGGGCATGCGAATGAATTTTTAAACATCAGTACGAACAATATGTGGGTGAACTGCTAAAGAATAATGGTCGGCAAACAACAATGAATGATTTTTCAATAATTATTTTTGAAATAATTTGGGGACAACCCAGGGGTAAGTATTTTTTATTCTTTTTATTAGAGTAATTAAAATATTCTTTATTTTAACTTCTTTAATTTTTGGAAAAATATAAATGTAATTAAAATTCTTAAATCTAGAAGTGATTACCTTAAATTCCAGTCACTTTTACAACAGAATTTAGACAGAAACTTCAATTTCAGCAGAAAAAAAATTCAATCCTGTTTAGTATTGTGTTTAAAGTTTTAAATATTTAGCATGCCTAAAATTATTTATTTTAGTAATTTTTTACAGTTAACTAAAAAAATATTTATGGAGAAAATAATTTTTAACCTGGAAAAAAATATAACAATCTAGAACTAAAAAACTAAATTCACTTTATAATATAAGAGGTAGTAGAGACTTAAATTAAAAAAATGAACTATAAATTTCTAACATTTTAATTAACCATTTGAGAAATGTAGAAATTCAATTTTTTTCTAAAATCTAAGTTTTGTACTTGTTTGAAATTTTATTCGAATTTTAATAGATGAATATAAATAAGAAACTATAAATTTTAACTAAAAATTGATAAAGCATCAATTTAGAATATCGTTTGGCGGATTCTAATGCAGCTCGATTTATTAAAAATCCTTCTTTTGTAATCATAATATATTAAAATGTTATTTCAAACTGCTTCAACTTTTATTATAATTTCAGTATTTAAAAGAGATTTATGCGAGCGTCTTTAGAATTTTCAACTCCTCTCCTTTATAAGGAATGAATTATTATTTGCTCTAAAGGACATCAAGAGAGGTGTTTCAGATTTTCTTAGTGATATATTAGATATATGCCAAAAATTATGGAACAGAAACAATAATCAATTCCAATTATTATTTTTTTGCTTAGGATTCTTATTAAAATTTTCAATGCATAAGAATTTCGTTGAAAGATTTCGATATATACGAGTCTAATCTTGAACTAAATCAATACTATTCTGTAAACACAGAATAGAATACTTTACTTTAGAATTTCAGATGCCTAAATACCAGGAATTTCAAGGATGCCTAATACTTTAGAATTTCAGATGCCTTTCTACTTAAGAATTTCAGATGCCTAAATGAGAAAGTTCCATTTGAGGAAAAAAAAGATCCACAATTCAGTTAAAAAAATGCTTGCAAATGCTGGAATAATTGACGGTATTTTCAGTTGATCTGTACAAATAAATCTTTGTTTGAAACATGCAATTGATGCGCTGCTATTTTTCTTAACAACAAATAAAAATGCATTGTACAGAAAATTGAGAGGCTCTTTTGTGAAAAGCAAAGATACCACAAATGCATCCAAAATCCCAACATATCGATCGGCTTTGAGCTTTTTCCAATAGCTCGCCTCAGTCATGTAATGATATTTTTTAAAAGTGTGCTCTTCAGATAACTACAAAAAGCACTTAATCGTTGTCAGAAACTAGCATCACTTAGTTATTATGTTTTTTTCCTTTATTTGAATGGGTAAAAATTATGAATGGAGGATCCCTCGTTAGGTTCTAAAATTTGTCTAATTTTACGACCAGGATATAGTGAATGAATAGTTTGCTTAATTTTTTATTTGCTAAGTCAACTGAATTTCTATGTCTTGTTTTTTTAACCACTTGGCAGTTTTGTTCGTATGCATTACGTGCATCGATTTATCGAATTTTTATAGCTGTAAGCTAAAAATAAACCATTCATAATGATTATAATTCGATATGAAAATTATTTCGAATACATAGTAAAGCATATATTCGATGGATTTCCATTTGAAACAAAATAAGAAAATATTCCTAAAATAGAAGGTGTCATCTTAGTAGACAGTAAAGAAAATAAAACAGTTAAGGGGTTAAACCAACTGCATTTAGTTGGTGTAGGCAAAAAGCATCAGTATTTTTTTCTTAATCACGACGTGTTCATCTTTGATTTGGACCAATAAAATCCTGAGCGGCGCATTTCTTTACAGTGCTTAGAATTTTAGTCTAAACCCACTAACAGAATATTCAAATGTAATTGAAGAATTTTCTTTTTTTAAATTGAGAAGTCAACAGAATTTCCACGTAGTTTTTAAAGCAACTTCACTTGGTAAGGAGCATCAGTATCATTTCCTAGTCACTACGTCTTCTTATTTGATTTGAATTAGTAAAAATACTGAATGGTAGTTCCTTGTTAGAATCTAAAATTTCAGTCTAATTTTTCTACCAGAACATATTAGCTAAATAAAGAATTAACTTGTTTTTTTAAAAATTCAGTTGCTAAGTAAACAGAATTTTTTCATCTTATTATGTAAAGAAAATGCACTTAGTTGCTCTCGGAAACAAACATCAGTATTATTTCTTAGTCACTACGCATTCTTCTTTGATTTGGGCCAATAAAAATCGTGATTAGTGCATTCATTGTTAGTGTCTAAAATTTTAGTCTAATTTTTACCATCAAAATATTCGAATGTAAATAAAGATTTTTCTTAATTGTGAAGTCAACAAATATTCCACGTCTTGTTTTTTTTAAAGCAACTGTACTTAGTTTCGGTAACGAGCATCAGTATTTAATTTTTTAATTGTAAAATATACGGAATTTTTTCATCGGGTTTTTAAAGCAACTGCTCCAAAGATAATCTACTTCCAAATGTGGCACTTAAGTTAATGGCACTACTTAGCATGAGTATACTTTAAATCTTCTTTAAATTTACTTTAAATCGTGAATACTAGTTGAATTTTTAATTGCCATTTTAACGAAAAATAAACCTCATTATTATGAAATGGAAAATGGTGTTTTCTAAAAGGATTCCTCAGCAATACAAAATGCTATTGTGAATCTAATACCATCTATGTTAAGCACCGTTTTATAAATGTGCTCTATTTTTCAGAAATCAAGGATTACATTTAACACAAAATATTAGACTGACCATTGAACTAATGCAATTTAAGATGAATATAGTTAAATAATTTTTTAAAGACAGAAATTTCTTGATACAGGCATCATTAGAAACTTATGAAATTTTTCCATTTCCTTTTTTTCTGAATATCTAAATGTGAAAGACTCAGAGAGATAAAATTAAAAAAGATTCTTAACAATTTTTATAATTATTGGATAAATATGAAATTAGCCGCATGTTATATTTATTTCTATCTTAAGGATAAATGACAGGATTCAGACAATACAAATGTAGGTCAAGTGGTGATTATTTTGCTTTCCTGAATTTACAATACTATTTACTATTACTAATGATTAATGATGTAGCAAAATGCTAAATTCATTAAAGTTAAGAAAATTAAGATTTCTTTATTTGTATTGATTAAAAAAAATAAACTTTTTGATTCATTTGATTTCGTTATTCTATTAAAATTATTTGAGGGATTACTTTCGAATCAAATTAAATATAATTAGGTCTGATAGATTGTAAACCTTGGATTTCGAATTTAAGCGTGGATCATATGAGCCCTTTATAGTTTCATGTAAACCACAAGGGAAATTTCAATTATTAAAAAAAGTGGGCTTATTTCCAAAACATTGTGTTAAGAAACAATAAGGAGACATAAAACTTAAAACTTTTTTCTGACATTTAGAATCTCTCCCTTACTACCATCTCTCATACTTCAAAACATACAAGTGTTCTAAATGAAAAGGCGTAAATATTTAGTTCGAGGGCTGTAATTTATTTAAAAAGTAGTAGTTGAAATTTATATATAAAATGTTAAACTGAATGTATTATATAACTTGTGAATTTTTATTTATCTGTTGGTACAGTTCCTGCAAAATAACATAGCCCTGCAGTTAACCTTACGCTTCTTGATTTCCTAGAAACTTAAATAGAAAAATACTTAGTGTACTAACATTCAATTAGAATTTCCTTCTAAATTTCTTTTGAATAGAATTATGTGGTCGTAGTTTATGGCACATATCGCAAACAAGTTCGATGATGAAGTCAGTGATTTTAAACCGAGTTTTTGCGTCTCTTGTTTCAGTAGCGCCATCTAGGACCAAGAGTGCGTCTTAACTATTAATACGTCACAGCTCTTTTCACGGAGTGGATTTCATTCACACATTTCGTTCACAGATCGTAATTTAGACCTGAACCGTTCTCTGATCCATTACCTTCAGCACAATTGTCTCGATAGGGTGTACCTTATGGCTATGGCAAATTTATACGTGCACCAGCCATATGGAGAATCTTCATCCGGTGGGGTCGAACTCATAACCCAAGGGGTGCTAATCCACCCCATTACAAATCAGGTTATTCCTTTCCGAAAAATAGATTCATTCTATAAAATGAATTTTCCAAATTTATATATTCTTGCTCTGTAAGTAAAAAGTTCACACCTTGAAATTAATCAGTTAGTTTAACAATAATTTAGGGAGTAATTCATTTAAATTAATTTTCCCGTAGAGTTTGAAGTTTGAAATAAAAATCCTTTCATTTTTTTCCTTACATAATTTTTAAATATAATTTTGCGTCACCTATCAAAATTCAAATTTTAACAGAATCAATAATTTACGTTTCATTTTTTTCTGTAAATATCCTGTTTATTTCATTAGAAAGGAATTTTATCTGTAGCGTCTTATACCTCTTTATTTAAAAATTTTTAAATCTTCTTTCACAAATGATATCTAGTGTCTAATAACTTGAAGCTTAATATTCAAAGGCATATTTTTTGTGTCATCACCATGTAACCTTATTTAATGCTAAAGAAATATTTTTTTTAATGTTTCTTAAGAGAAGACTTTTTGAATAAATTCTGATTAAAAAACCGAAACCTAATCTAATTTCAGTAGTATTTTATGAAGAAAAAACTGGAAACTATATGCTCTTCAAGGTGACATTTTTATAACTTATTTAAAATGCATGGGAAAGTATGTCTCTTTTTTTAGGAATGCGATAGACAACAGAGATGGTACGTGTGCATGATCTCTATGTCAGACTGTTGAAGAAATAATTTTTTCATAGTTAATTCAATTTCATTCTATAACTATCAAAATTCTACAAAGTAATTAAATATTCATAATTATTATCTTAGAAGTATGAATAGTTAAAAACTTTTTAGAAATAATAATTTTTTCAAATTAGTGTTAATTCAGGAGAGTTTAATCTTTTAAAAAGGACTATCTTTAATGATGTTTTAAAATATTCATGAATTCGCACAATCTTGCTTTACTTTAGCTATCATTCTGTTAGTTTTACCCCCCTCAGGGGCTCACCTTCTTTAGGTGGGTACGGGTGTCCCAATCCCGAGGTTCCCAGGGATCTTTCCTCCATTTATTGTTTATTCTCCCCTACGCCTCTTTCTGTCTGCTTGATCCTTCTTTCCCTCGACGGCAAGCGAGGGAGCTCTCCATGAAAAGCTGTTGCCGCTCTGTTTGCTTTTGCTTCTCATGGACAGCCAAAACCCCACGTGTTGGCCGTGCGTGGCGACCCTTTGGATGGGTGGTGCACTGTTGGTCCCCAGTGTGTCAATTCGGCTGGTATCCTAACTTCTAAGTTAGTCTGCTAGGGATCAAGCGAAGGGGTCACTCTCTGGGGCTTGGCTTTAAGGGTGGTCAACGTACCTGGAGGTGACTCTTAGCGTATAGGTCTCTGCTAGCACTATGGTAAGCGCCGAGGCTAGAAATGTCTAGAGCCGGTGGCTGCCATCCCTTGTTGGGCTCCATGGTGGGCGGTGCCGTCGAGGCCCGAATATTTATTTAACTCTTATGGGTTTTTTTACGTCCGACACTGAACCGTTATCTGAAACTGCTCGCTTCGTTATTCTCTCCATCCCTGATGGAAAACTTTCTGAGTTATCTCCTTTTGCCA
This sequence comes from Argiope argentata, assembly GCA_026289955.1. Taxonomy (NCBI): domain Eukaryota; kingdom Metazoa; phylum Arthropoda; class Arachnida; order Araneae; family Araneidae; genus Argiope; species Argiope argentata. The sequence continues at coordinate 27,444,967 of JAOUZG010019159.1, read as the reverse complement.
TTGAAAAAGCGTTAAAAGGTATTGGTGGTAGTCCAAAATCTGTAAAAAAAACTGAGGTCGGGTGATCTATTAATAGAAACAAATTCTGCTCTTCAAACGAAATCCTTCTTGCAAGCCAAATCCTTCTTAAATCATTTCGTATCTGTAACGCTTCACCGAACACTTAACTTCTGTCGTGGTGTTATATCAGAAAAACAATTCTTGAAATCTCCTGAAAGTGAAATTCTTGATGGCCTTGCCAGTCAAGGTGTTATTGCAGTGAAACGCATCTTTATGAAGAAAGGAAACGCTCTGGTTGCCACTAACAATATCATCTTAACTTTTAATTCCACAAAATTACCATCCAGCATTAAAGCAGGCTACTTAAATTGTAAAGTTCGTCCATATATACCTAATCCAATCAGATGCTATAATTGCCAACGTTTCGGTCATTCTAAGACAGCTTGTAGAGGGACGCAAACTTGTTCCAAATGTGCAACTCCTGGCCATCAAGCTAATGATTGTACTGCAGACCCGCAATCTGTAAATTGCAAACAACCACATCAGTCTAACTCCCAAGAATGTCCGCAATGGAATTTAGGAAAGAAAATCCAAGAACTGAAAATAAAGAGAAAACTATCATACTTTGAAGCTAAAAAGCTTTTAATACTTGAACAAAGAACACTTTCTTATAGCAATGCAGTGAAATATGTAACTTCCTCAAGTACAATGACTGATGAAAATATCACAAAAATAATTTGCCCCCCATTATCTAAATTAAAACCGATAACTACGAATTCGCCTCACAAAATTACTTCTGCATCTATAGAAACTGGAAAATCTAAACCAAACCCTAAACAGAAAGTTGAGAATAAGAAAAATAAAAAATTGGACCAAATAAAACAAACCAAAGAAACAAAAGCTAATACTCGTGCTAGAATTTTAACTGAGCGTAGAGCCCAAACGAAGTCTTCACCAAAGCTTTCCTTAACACAGGAAGACTTCTTAAAAGAACAGAAAAAAAAAACTAAAGACAAAGACTCGGATAGTGATCCTCTCTTCAGCGTTCACCTATCTGAAGAAGAAATGTCCTTAAGTGAATCTGATGAATCGGATTCTTCCAAGAAACTATAAGGTGGTTTTCTCCTTTTTGTGTTTTTATTTATTCTATGGCAAAATTTATTTCTTAGAATTGTCGTGGGTTTTAAAATAAAATTTCAGACTTGAAAGACCTCATAAATACTTATGCACCAGTTTGTATTGCTTTACAGGAGACTCATCTGAAACCGGGTGATAACATCCATTTATCAAACTACACTGCCTCTTACAAAAATCATATACAAGGTGGCCAGAAATAAAACACCCCTACTCTGACCTCCCTGGATATCGAACTACTCAGTGTAAAGGCTCAAAATTTTGTACACATACTATTCAAAATATGGGGAAACGGATTTCACGAAAAAAAAATTAGTTCCTGAAATCACCGATAGGTGGCGCTGCACAACTGGAACTATGATCAAAAGACACAAATAATAATAAAAATTAAAATGTTGATGCGGAATGGAATGCTTCCATGCTTCCTTTTTAATTTTTCTGCCCCTTATGGAAAATAAAAATAGTAAAGAAGCTAGAACTCCCGTTGTAACTGCAATTTCATACTGTAACCAGAAAAATTTGCATAAAGCATGGTTAGAAGCCATGTTAAAAGGTGGGGAATGTCATTCTTATTAGTGATGGCTGTCACGCTGCCAGAACGCGCTTTGCTTGTGAAGTTGTTTTACGAGAATAAAGGAAATGCTCCAGCAGCACTTCGAGAGTTTCGCCGACTTAAGGATTTGCGTAAGGGACCATTGCTTCCACAAGCTCTCAGGAGAATGATCGCTCGATTCGAGGAAACTGGACATCTTGGAGTTCAGCCTGGTCGAGGACGCAAACCGGTTCGTTCAGATGTCGTTGAAGATGTTGCCACCGGTATTGTTGAACAGTCAATGGATAATGTTTAAGGCTGCAGTAGTGCACGTGCAGTGTCACGACACTTGGGTGTTCCCTATAGCACAGTGTGGAACGTACTCAGAAAAATGGTGCATTGTTTCCCGTACAAAATCCGCCCTAATCAACAATTGCTGGCCACAGACAGGGAGATGCGACTGACCTTTGCATTGACATTTCTTGCTAGAGTTGAAGTGGATGCATCGTGGCCGTGGCAGATTCTGTGGAGCGATGAGGCCCATTTCCACCTCAGTGGAACAGTGAACACCCATAACTGTCGCATATGGGACACGACAAACCCCCGTACCTTCCAAGAGATTCCACTCCACTCACCGAAAGTTACAGTCTGGTGTGGATTCACAGCCACATTCATCCTTGGACCGTTCTTTTTCGAAGAGGTTACTTCCAACGGCCTTGAGACATGTACCGTGACGGCCAACAGGTACAAAAGGATGCTCGAAACATTTGTTGTACCCCATTTGCAGCAGCGCCAATGCCTTGACACCATTACTTTTATGCAAGATGGAGCACCTCCACACATTGGACTCCCTGTGCAACAGTTTCTTCGCCAACATTTCACCACTGACAGAATAATCAGTCGCGCGTTTCCGACAACTTGGCCATCTCGTTCACCGGATCTTAATCCGTGTGATTTTTGGCTTTGGGGACACTTAAAAAACCTTGTTTATCGAGAACGTCTGATAACCTTGGCAGATTTGAAAGAGAGTATCAGTCTGCATGTGAGAAGCATCTCAGATGACCAGTTACGATCCGCAGTTGAACAAGCTGTCCACAGACTTCACATTTTACATCTTCAGGAAGGGAACCATATTGAGCAGCATTCCCTGCATCGATAACGTCCTTGTTTCATGTATGCTTGGTACTTTCAAATAAAATGTGTTTAAAACGTGTTTTTGTGTCTTTTCAGCATACGTCCAGTGGTACAGCGCCACCTATCGGTGATTTCTGGAACTAAATTTTTTTTTCGTGAAATCCGTTTCCCCATTTTTTGAATAGTATGTCCACAAATTTTCAAGCCTTTACACTGAGTAGTTCGATATCCAGGGAGGTCAGAGTAGGGGTGTTTTATTTCTGGCCACCCGGTAAATAATAGAGCTACAGGTGGAGTTGCACTGCTTGTTGAAATCAATCATCCGTCCACTCCATTAAATTTAAACACAAATTTACAGGCTATTGCTATTCGAATACACACAAAATCCCTGTTAACTATATGTAATTTATATCTACCTCCTAATGAGTACATAAATCAAACCGATTTAAACTATTTAATTCAACAACTTCCTCAGCCGTTTCTTATTATTGGAGATTTTAATGGTCATAGCCTCATTTGGGGAAATTCTGACACCAATTCCAGAGGTCTTCAAATTGAAAGGCATTTACAGGATCACAATTTATGCCTTCTAAATAAAGATGAATTAACTTATTTCCACCAGCCTACAAAACCTTTCCATGCAATCGACCTTGCCATCAGTTCTCCATCACTCTTTTCTTTTCTTAATCTGACAGTAGATAAGTATCTCCACAACAGTGACCATTTTCCTTTGATTGTAACAGATGAAAGATTTAATAACCCAAACTGTTATCAGCCATCTAGGTACATATTCCCAGCTGCTGACTGGAAGACATTCTCTATTCTTTCCAAAATAAGTAAAATAATGGTAAAAAATTATTCTATTGATCAGGCATTGGACTTCATTACCCAGACTATTACTCATGCTTCGAATGTATCCATCCCGCAGACTAAATGCACTCGGAGGAAGCAAAGTAAGCCATGGTGGAACGTTGAGTGTCAAAAAGCCCGTAAGAAACAGAGAAAAGCATGGGGTATCTTTTGCAGATATCCCACATCTGAAAATTTAATTGCTTTCAAAAGAGCCAGAGCAGAGTCACGACGTATTCAACGATATAGTCGCAGAATGTCATGGCGAAGTTTTGTTTCCACAATAAAATCTTCTATCTCAAGCCGTGAACTTTGGCAAAAAGTTAAAAAAACTACAGGCATTCCTTTCTCTCATTCTGTGTCAATACTAAAAGTTAATAATCAGATTATATCATCTTTAAAAGACATAGCAAATACAATAGCTGCTACTTTAGCAAATACATCCTCCAGTCAAAATTATAGCCCACATTTTATAAAATTTAAAAAACTATCTGAGAACAAAAAATTGAATTTTAAGTCCAAGTCTGATTTACCTTACAATAGTAATTTTACATTTCAAGAATTCCAGTTTGCTTTATCAAGTGTTCACAAATCTGCCCCTGGCCCAGATAACATTAGTTATGTAATGATTCAGCATTTAACTTATGAATCGCAGAAAAAATTGTTGCACCTCTTTAATCGAATTTGGAATGAACAATATTTTCCGCCTTCCTGGCAACAAGCAATAATTATCCCTATCTTAAAGCCCAATAAAGATCCCATGAATCCTCTGAACTATCGCCCGATTGCTTTAACAAACTGTATGTGCAAACTTTTAGAAAAAATGATTAAACGAAGACTTGTTTGCTTTTTAGAGACAAATAAACTCCTGAACCAATTCCAAAGTGGTTTCAAAAAGGGGAGATCAACTTTTGATAATCTTTTAAGTTTAGAAAATGAGATTCGTTCTGCTTTTTTGCAGAGGAAACACTCGGTGGCCATTTTCTTCGATATAGAAAAGGTCTACGATCGTACATGGAGATATGACATCCTGAAAGATCTTTACGATTTTAATCTACGAGGAAACTTACCAATTTTCATTCAAAATTTTTTACTATTAAGACAATTTAAAGTCAAACTGGGACATGAATTTTCTGATACTTTTATTCAAGAAGAAGGTGTTCCACAAGGGAGTGTTTTAAGTGTCACAATTTTCATCATAAAAATTAATAACATTTTGAATCAACTTCCACCGTATATCAAAGGATACCTGTATGTAGACGACCTATACATTTCTTGTATGGGAAACAATATGTGTTTTATAGAGAGACAAATACAAACAGCAATAAACAAAATTAAACATTGGTCAGACTTAAATGGTTTTACTTTTTCAACTGCAAAAACAGCGGGAGTACATTTTTGTAGGAAGAGAAATCGTCATCCAGACCCTGAACTTAAGTTATACGGTCAAAGAATTCCATTTCTCAGTGAAGTTCGTTTCTTAGGAATCACTTTCGACAAAAAGCTGACGTTTCGATCCCACCTAACTTTCTTACGAAAAAAGTGTGAGAGAGCTTTGAATATCTTGAAAGTTCTTTCTAATACATCTTGGGGAGCCGACAGAACTTCATTGTTGAGAATTTATAGAGCTACCATCCTCTCCAAAATAGATTATGGATGTACAATCTACGGCTCAGCTAGGAAAAGCGTACTGAAAAAAATGGACCCTGTTCACCATGCCGCTCTTAGAATATGTTCTGGAGCTTTCCGCACTTCTCCAATCAAAAGTTTGTATGTTGAGTGCTATGAACCAGACCTACAGCTTAGAAGACAAATGCTTTCTTTACAACATTATTTTAGAATTCAGTCTCATCCTAGCCACCCATATTACTATTTTAAATTACGACTCTTTCTGCTTCGTTTGCAAGAGGCTAGAAAGAATTTTGAACCTTTGTTTTTTACCAGGGTGCGAAACACTTTATCAGTATTAAATATGGACCAACTAGAAGTATCCCCACATACATTTAACAGTTTTCCTCCATGGAAAATCCAAACCTTTTATTTTCTTAACCCTTTTGAAAACTTCTGCAAATCAGACACAACAGATATTGTCTATCAACAATTATTCATGGAACACAGATCTCACTATCAATCTTTCATTCCTGTTTATACTGATGGATCTAGGTCTTCTACCCATGCCTCATTTGCTGTGGTTTTTCCAGATAAAATTTCATGTTTTCAACTTCCTTCATGCTGTTCCATTTTTACTGCTGAGACTACTGCAATTTTACATGTTTTGTTAGAAATTTTAAATAGACATAGTGGAAATTTTATAATTTATATTGATTCTTTAAGTGTTTTACATCTTTAAAATCAATTCAAAGCCACACTCATCCAAATACTATAAAAATTTTAGACCTATTTTATAAAACTATCTCTAGAGGCTTTACGGTTTTATTCTACTGGATACCTTCCCATGTGGGAATATGTGGGAATGAGCAGGCTGATAAAAGTGCCAAGTCCGCAACTCGTTTTTTAGAAATACCCGTACCTGCATGCGATTTGAAGAGGCAAGTAAAACGCTGTCTCTATATAAACTGGCGAGTACAATGGGATTTGGAAACTCTAAACAAACTTCATACTTGCAAGCCTATTATAGAAAACTGGCCTCCTTTAAATTATCGAAAACATGACACAATTTTAACTCGTCTGAGAATCGGTCACATAAGGCTCACACATAGACATCTTTTATTTAACGATCAAGTGCCAAAATGTCCACATTGTGACTGTGGAGTAACAGTTTATCATGTTATTTTAGAATGCCCATATTTTAATGCCCAGCCTTTGTTTTACTTCAAAACAACTGCAGTGACATTGCCTTTGTTGATTGGCAGGAATCCGCATGAGAACCTTTTTGTCTTTTTGAAATCCATTGGTTTTTATTCCTTAATTTGAACTCACTATTATGACTTAGTTTGATTTTTCGTGGATTTTAAAGTTTTACCAATGTTTTTTTTTGTCACTTTTATAGAAACAAATTTTTTTGGACTTAGATTTAGAGAAAAACAAGTTTGGCGCAGTATAACCGTCCTATTGGTTCTTGTGCCAAAAAACTTCAAACCAACCAACCAACTGTTAGTTTTACTTCAAAATGAAGTTTCATTTTCTTAAAAAATTCCTTAGCGTTTTTGTTGGTTCTAATTTATTCCAAACATAGTGTTATTGTTATTTCAAAACTAATTTAAACATAATTCTAAGAAATGAATGAGAGTTACCAGCTTTAGAATTTTTTCTGAGTTATTTTGAATGAACAATTTTTGGTGGGTTTAATATTTAATTTGCCACTACATCTAATAAATATGCTAATTGTGTAGTCACCAAATACTACTGTTTTTAAGGGTTCATTCATGTTTGGTAGAAATTTTAAAAATTTGGTTTGAAATCCTAAAGAGCAAAAAATATTTCTCAATAAACTTTTATTCTTAAACAACATAACTTTTATTCTTAAACTTCTTTTTTTATGACACTTTCATTTTTCATGGATGACATTATTCTTCAGAAAATAATCTTTCATAAGAATGCCTAATGGTGATAAGATTTCAATTTAAAATCACATTCATATATCAATTAGCAAATTGATCATTCAAAAAACTCCTACCTTCAGGAAGAAATTTGAGGTAACGAGTGGATTTTCCCCATTTTATTTCAGAAGCAGTTAGCACATTTACTCAGGAACAAAGCGCGCAAAGACGAAAGCAATACCACTAGACATAACACAATTCGGATACACAGTGACTCAATATAAACAAAACCCATTTGAGGCTCACAGCGGCATCGAGCTGAAGAACCTTGGACTTTTAAAAGAATGCCAATTAAGTTTTAACATGAAATTGTCAAGTAAATGAAGGATACAAAAATACTTGCTGAAATAAGTTTTTATGATAATAAATCAGGAAAGACTTTGCCATTTTGATTGCTTTATATTCATTTTCATTCAATATCCCAGATAAATATACTTTAGCCAAACTCATTCAAACCGTATAAGTATAAACTTTTAACTGTCGTAATTGAAGATTAAATACAATTGGTAAATGTTGTTGTTACCTATTTCCCTTGGTATGAACTCCAATTAAAACTAAGTCCAAGAGACAGGGAAAAAGAGGTGCAGTAGCTTCTGAGGATAACGACCCTTGAGTCCTCATGGGCAGAAGTCTGACTTCTAGATCATATGAAGATGACATTCACACACTCGGTTGCACAAACCTTCTTAGTGAGTGTGTGTGTGTGGGGAGGAGCTCTCCTATGCATCATAAATAACAGACAGGTTAAAGAAGTACCATGCCCAAATCCGGAACATCCATATCACGGGGAAGGCAAGCTAATCCTTACCCAGGACGCCGACATTTGGATGCGAAGCGTTCCAATTATAAACAAATCCTGCTCCATATCCTCTTATTTTGAAATCAATAATGTGATTAAAAATAAGTACTTTAAACACTTTTTAAATTTCAGAATAAGCGTGTTAAAATGTGTTAGCTAAAAGAAGAATTTTACGTATATACCCACTTCATTAACAGTGGTATATTCAATTTGCATGGACATGTCCCTTGATGGAAGGACTTATTCAGTCAATTGGAAACCCATTTAATTAGTTTTCAATTAGTTATCATATGTTTTGAAGTGCTTCAATCATATATAAGAATGGGGAACTTGAGAACACCGAAATGGGATACCACAATTAGTTTTATTTCCAATAAAAGAAACACAATTTTAAAGTACTTTTTATTTATGTTAAAAAATTATGCAATAAATACGCCTTTTATGGGTTTATCTTTTTAATACCTTCATATTTAGGCTATTAGATTAATTATTCCTAATTCTCTAATAAAAGATGTAAGTTAAAGATTTGGAGAACATAAATAGTAACTAATATTTTACAATTTATTTTTACTGCTATCAAAATTGAAGTCAAATATTCGTGGTCATTTTAAATAACTTTTTACATCGTAAAATCGTGCTTAAAGGCAAATATTATGTTTGAAATAACACTGAATCTCTCCATAAAACAGATGAAGATATTATCAATATTTTACTCGCTTTTTAAATAGAATAAATTATGTTGTTTTTTTTGTTACTTATGGTACTTGCCTATAAACAAGCTCCCCGCTGATACATAAGCAGATTTAAGCCGAAAGGAGCGTCTCTTGTTTTTGAATTAGCGCCAACTAGGACTAAGAGTACGACTTAGCTACACACACACCAAATTTGCTTGCACATCCCCTTTTTACAGGGGGGCACAGTCTCACATCTTACAGATAGGACACAGAAAAACAACCCTGCCCAAACTGGGACTCGAACTCGGGACTCGCAGAAAACGAGGAAGAAGCGCTACCTCTGTGCTAGAAAACCGACTTATGTTGTTGCTGTTACTAATGGCATTTGAAATTGGACAAGAGCGCTGACGGTTGTCTACGATTTTAAGCCGAATGAGCGTCTTTTGTTTTGCCACTCTCGCTTAATATTCACCTGCGCAGCCTCTTTTTAACAAAGGGGGCACATTTACACTTCTCACATATGGAACACAGGGAGAGCAACTGTGCCCAAATTGGGACTCGAACATAGGACGCCTAGATAACGAGAAAAACGCACTACCCGCGTGCCAGAACGCCGGCATAGTATGAGTATAAGTAATTAACCCAAATTTGAGATGAACTATGAATTCCTCAAACTGATTTATCAAAAGAGTATTGAATCATTCATTATTTAAGTTTCCAAAGAGGATATAGATTAATAAATTAAATCAATAAGTATTTGTTATAAATACCGTGGAAAATTCTTCGCAGGGTTACAGAATAAAAATCAATTAGCTATGAAGTTGATTATAAAATATCTGATTTTTCATCCATTGAGTTTAAAACAAGAATAAAGTCTGCTCTTCTATAAGGTATCCTATCCTATTCTAATGTGATAGGTATTAATTATGTAATGTATTACGCCTAATATTATATTTTAATACTTCATGCATTGCTGTAATCCTGGAGATCATAAAATAAGAAAATAATAGCTGAAGTCGTTTTCTGAAAGCTTGCTTCATGGATGGAATCAAAATGAATTCTGATGTTGGTGAAGTGAATGAGTTGGTTGGTGAAGTTGGTGGTTGAATTCCTGCTGAAGATGAAGACCAAGAAATCCGGGAGCAAGATTTCGTGTTCATAATAAATGCACTATCTTTCAGGCAGAGTTGTCGTATATTTATATGACAAGTAAAGATTTTGAATGTTTTTTAAATATTTCATCTAAATATTAAAATTGCTTTTATTCTTTTTCTTGTTCTCTTTAAGAAATATAAATAACTAAGAAAGGTTGTGGTAAAGGCCTTCATAACTAATAAATTGCAAAGTAATTTTCATCACAAATATTACATATTTTTTGCAATCGTTTTTAGTATCGCTCTTAATATAGACGATGGAATTCTGAAATTCTAAAAATTGAATCGGTAAAAATTCTTTGTTCATAGGAAAGTAGAATACTTAAATTCGGGTTGTGCATTTTTAGAATTACATAAAGAAAACATTAAATCATGAATTAACAAAGAGTGCACAACGATGAATCAAAAGTTGTGTAAAACTTTTATATCTGTTTCCTGCCGGCGTCCTGGCTTAGAGGTAGAGCGTCTTTCCCCGTGTTCAGGGCGTCCTAAGTTCGAGTCCCGGATAGTTCGTGCTTGTTCTTTTGTGTTCTATCTGTGAGGTGTGTGAATGTGCTCTCCTGTAAAAAGGGGATGTGCAAGCGAATGCTCTGAGTGAGTAGCTAAATTAGCTTGAGTAGCTAAATAAATAAGACAGAGAATACTCTTCAGAGTAGCTCTTTACCTTACTTGCCGCAACTTCAAAAACAAGAGACGCTCATTCGGCTTGAAATTGCTGCTGGCGGTCATCGTACTTGTTTATGGAGAGTGCCATTAGTAACAACAACAACAACATATCTGTTTCTTAAAGAAGCATATAAGATACTTTTGGCAAAAATTCATACGCATACATTTAAAAACTAACATTGGGCTAGATATACCACTTTTCGTTACTGTTGAAAACCAAAGCTGTACAAAATAGTTGTAATTATGTATAGAGAGCGTATCAAAGTTCATAAAAGGATTGCTGAAAAACACACAAAGAAATAGAAAAATCAGAAAAATGAATTATTTGGTAACAATTTAATCACACTAATATTATAAGACTTTGTTCAACTTCGTCAGCAAACACAGAAACCCTATATGATTAACCATCAAATAGAACATAGGATAAACACAATGCTTGTTCGAATCCTCAACAAATGATATAATTATAGAATCTTTCCTTGAATTATCTCCAAATTCGATTTTGATCACCACTAGATTACTTCTTTTCGCTTTGAGGCTTGAGAGCAAAAACGAAGCTAACACAAATAGACGATAAGAATTTTTTTAGTGCTCGCTTACGTTTGACGTCGCTGATCTACGCAATCTTTTGTTTTGATCAGACTTTTCTTCTTCAGGATACTGCAAATGAGCCACATTTGCCACAATATAGATATGTTGCTGTTTATTTACAATCTCTTTTATTATCTAATTATGTTCGTATTAATATCTTAATTTTCATCTGTAAGAATAACAACTAAATATTCATTCGTTATCCAATTATAATCGATATAAACGATAACCATGAAATATAAAACTGATTGTTACCTTTTCCATAATTTAAAAATAGTATATACTTTCTTCGTTTATTATTATTATTCTTGACTTGTAAACAGAAAAGTTCTTATTTTGAGTTTAAACAATTTACTTCAATTTGTTTAAAAAGCGAAATAAAATGTAATATATCAGATCTCAAATGAAATTTTATAAACAAATGCTTCTTTAGCCATATTTTTGCAAAATTGAGGAGAAAACTGATTTCAATACAAATGCAAGTACATAAACATGCACCAGAAATTTTTTTAAAAAAAGATTTCGTTTACAAGTTTATATTACTGACTCTCCCTTCCATAAGAAAGTACTCGGATGAATAATAATGAATGACGGGACAGCCACAGCAGCAACTCGAGCGGGAACTATGGTTGTCCTAAAGGTCATCACCGGTCACAATACACCCCTTCCCTAAGGACTGCAATTAATTACATTGTTATTTAATAATGCCTTTCTCTATTTTTAATTTATAATCAGAAGTTTGGTTTTGAAAGTATTCTATGCTATAATCTACGTATATGAAATCGAGTGACTGTTTATTAATTTGTTTCAGGAGTGGGGGGGAGATAAGATGTCGTGCTTGTCATCTGACCATGGATAAAAATTACAATACCCGCCCCAAAATAGCTCTAGCGCTGCTTTTAAACGGAACATTAATGTAACTAAACTACCTAAACTACTTGTTTCTAAAAAATAAAATTACTTTTAAAGGTCCTATTTTATAATTCCCTTAGAGGGAATTACAAAAAATTTGGTTGTACATATTTTGTGGCGCTAGTAATGATTAACTGCATTATTAAGAGATTTCTCCCCTTCCATATAGAGATTAAAGCGGGGTTAGAATGATTCTATATTTTTTTCCCTCATAGTTTTGGAACATATCATCCACAAAAAATTATTATAAACAAGGTTTATTACCTCAAAAAGTTTGATTTTTCATAACCTTAAGATTCCTTTTTACATATTTATTTATGTACTTTCAATAATTTTTTTAAAATTAAATCAAACGTATTTATAAAAATGCGAGTTTTGTTGAAATGTTTAATCCATGTTATAGTTTAATCACATCAAACTCTCATGCGATTTACCAAAATTGCAATGAATAAATAAAAAAATGCAACAGAAATATATTTTAAACGACAAATTAATTTTATACATATTAGTTTGTTTAGTTTGTTACACAATTTTTTGAGTATGAGCAGCATCTTGCTCCACGTAAGTTATTTCTTTAAATTTATGTAATTTTTTTATTTATTCAAATCTGCGTTTTAATTATTATTATCTGTTTCAAGTACTATTTCAGAGAATTGTGTATATCTTAACATTAAATACTTAATGAAAGAAGTAAAAATTAATTTAAGCCATATTTTTAACTCTTTAAGTCTCTTATTTTTAAAACTGATATTCTTTTAAATTAAAATCACAATTTTTACAGTTGTCAGTATCCTTTTAGAAATTTCCACTAACTCAATGCATTTCCTCAGTTCTATAGCAGGATTTCCAAAGAAGCTTTGTATGTTTGAATGTGTATGTGTGTGTGAGAACAATTGTAAAACTAAAAATGCTTGCTTATCAAAAATATTTAATATTAATTAATTGCTATTCAAATAAGAGTTGAGAATTAAATTTATTTAAGGGGCGATTATAAAAACTAGAAAAAAAGTCTGACCTAATATTTTGTTTTTTTGTATACACATACATACATAAATCTATCTATCTTTCTGTTCTATCTATTTATCTCTCTCTCTGTCTCTCTATATATCTATTATCTATCGAGAACTCTCTATCTCTATTTGTATAAGAGAACATTTAAACGAAGGCAAATTAGCGCATACGGAACTTGTTCAAACTACCTTTCCTTTATAAAAATTGATGCAAATATTAGGGATAACTGGGTTAGAAATCTAATGTTATTAAACATACTATCATGAATATTGCTCATACTTTATTTAATTATTTTACCTTTTTAAATTTTTTTCAAGAATAACTTTTTTATATCAGAAATTTTAATTTTAATTTATTAAAAACTAGCATTTAAATCAATAATAATATTTAGCCCTAATAATATTTACTTTGATTAAAAATGTAATAATGTGATAATTAATTTTTTTAGTGCTTATGAGGCTGCTTTTCAGTATTTTTGAGGTTGCTGTGCCTGAAATCAAACAAATTAAAAATAAGAATATGCTTTTTGTGAAGGTCTATTTATTCTATCCTTTATATAACAAACTTTAAAATTACTAAAAATATTTTCCTATTAATATGGTTGATTTATGTTATATGTTTGTAAACTTTGATTCAATCTTTTTATTAAAAATAACTTTAAGAAAAATGAATAATAAAATCTTAATTTCTTATGCTAAAAGTGAAAATCGAAATTAATTATTTACTGAAATATATCAGAAGATAAATTCTCTTCCTTAATTTTGATGTTCCTCGAATCAATACCACTTTTCTTATGTAGTTTAGATTTTTCATTGATCATAAATTTGAATTTTTATAGCAAATACAAAATAAATAAAGATAATTTCTAAATAAAATATGACTATAAGTAGTATTTTATCAGTTATCGTATCAGTGTACGATTATCGTATTTTTATCGTATCAGTTTCATGAAAACTTCATGAAAATTTGTGCAGTAAATATCCTCTTCTGCTATAGTATTTATAAAACATAATTTGAAACCCAAATAAATATAACGTAAAAAACTGTTTTAAATATTAAATTTTAACATCTACAAAGCATGAATGTCATATGTGAAGGTTTAATAATAAAGTTAGTATTTGTATTCTATAAAATATCATTTTACATGTAATCGTTCTGTAACATTCTTTTTATCTTAAAGGAAAATATAAGCTAAATAAAACAATTTTTAAATCAAATTGATTATTAAATTTCTTAAATTCAAATTTCTAGAATTAAAAAAGGATAGATTTCCAATTTTTAAAAGAAGGTTATAATAACTTTTAAAGATTTATGAAGCATATAATTAAAAATCACAAATAATTACTCGGTGGTAAATTAAAAAAAATAATTATTTATAATAATTTCATTCAATAACGAGTGGCAGCAGCAAAATTAAAGTAATATTTTCCGCGCATAGAGACCATATTTTTAATAAATGGAAAATTTGCTCCATAATTAATTGCCAAGAAATCTTTCGAATCCAAAATCTTTCGTTGCTGTTATTGTTGTTCCTTCTCTCTTCATGATATTTCTGGACGAAATTTGATGCAAATTATTGAAATCTATGTGATTTAATTAACTTTTTTATAACATTTTCATATGCTTAACTTTTTTACTAAGCACAAACTACATATAAACTTCATTATTATATAAATCTTTTAGAATAAAAATAACAGTTGCATCAAACGATATTTAATACTCCCGGACTCTCTAAAAATAATATTACCAATATTTAATATTCCTAGATTCATAAAAAATAATATTTACCAATTAGGAATTTCAAAAACAACATGTTTTTTCTGTTATTACTAATTTTTTTCATTAACTTATACAAATTTTAATTAACGATTGGATGTTACCAATGAAAAAACAGATTAACTGATTAAAAATATCAACAATATTTTCGTTTATTAAAAATAGCAACTCCAAAAACATATTTTTCTACCCATGAAAAATATAGTTTTATTATGCTTGAACGTAGAATAATCTGTTTTCTTAATTGGTATGCAAGATAATACTAAACATTCCATGCATTTTACGAAATGCTCTGCGACTTTGAAAGAAAATTTTTTTTCATTTGTTTTGAATTTCTATAGTCAACAAACGAATGATGCTTTTCATTTTTTTTATATAAATAGCTAAGAAATGCACTTATGTTGTTTTAAGATATCCTTGCATTCCTTGTTATGAAATAAAAGCTATAATTTTTTTTCAAATTTTATTGACTCAATATAATCTAATTCGATAATGTTTGAAATATGCACAATTTTTATAACTGACTCGTGTTAAGAAATTAAATATTTTTTACTTTCTCTTTTTGTTGAAGGGAATATCGTCAGAATGTTAAAAAATAATTAAACGTTTCTATAAATTTGCTAAATTTTATAATTTTCCCTATTTGGAATAAACGTTTATATCCTTAAAAGTATACAGCTGTACTTCGGATGAGGCAATCCAATATCTTTGAATAACGATAAATGCAATAGTCTTAAAAAATCCCTGTTAAAAATCAAACACAATTATTGTTATTATCGTCATGTCAGATGATAGTTCGCCAATTGTGGCAACCATTCTTCTTGTAAATTCAGATTTTTGTTTTGTATTCATTCTTGTTTATGTCTCGTTTGGTTGTTGGCGTTCTATGGTGATCGTCTTGGAATGGAAAGTATGGAACTGGTAATTAAATATTGAGGAATAGAAATTAGTTTGATCATTCAGAAAACAACCAAGCACTCATCAAAACTTTATTGAAAAAGTAATATATACAGTCCATTTCTTATTCTACAATCCCTTTATTTAAATCACACAAATATAGCCATTTTTATAACTTTCAACATTTATGTTAGATTTATAACATTTTTCAATACCAGTTCGCATTTATTCGCAAAATCTAAATTCTTATAACGCAATCCAGTTCGCAAAATCTAAATTCTTATAACGTAAGGATTTTTCATTCTTTTTTCTTGAAGTGCCTAAAATGGCGTATAAAATATTATCCTAATTTGTAATTTTCAGAAAAAGTTAAATGGATGTTTCCTTTTACATTGCCTATCATGCATGAAATGCTGAAATTTCTTTTTCAAATGCTTCATTTCGCTCGATGCACTGACAGTTTCATTAATTGAATAAATTATAATATCGGAATAAATTAGCTGAAATGACCACATCTAAACGATTCATAAAATATATGGCTACTTTCAATAAATATCGTATATTATTTTATCATGGTTTGAATGAAAGAAAATAAAACCTTATAATTTAATGATTCTTTTGAAGCTTCTTTTGACACTATACCTCTTTACCATCATTCACACAAAAACGTAAAAGAGGAATGTACATGCCATTTTGGTTTTTGCCACCTTCTTTAATGTTTCTTTGCTGCACTTTTTCTGAACTTGAGAATTGTTACTCTTTAAGTAAACACTCCAGATGAGAAAGAGAATATCTTGATGAGATTTTAAAGTAATAAGCAAGCTTTGGAAGTACTAGAATATGTTCTGACTGCCAGTTTGAAATCGGGAGGGAGTGGGAAACCTGGAGAGTCATTACGTCAGAATTGAAGAATCTAGCGCATCATATTAAAATAAATGCATTTTTTCTTTTTCCTAAAAGGGAAATTGAGAACTCCTTCAATCACGATCTATGTGAAAGCGCAGTATACATTTGAAAAAGAGAAAAATAATTTCAGATTAGCCTTTCATATGATTCTCTTCACTTGTTCTATCTTATATTCAAAATTGAAGCTTTTATTATTTTTTAAAAATAATATTATAATATTTTTATTTGAGCCAGTGATTTGGAAGTTTCATTTTAAGCTCTCATTTATAAATTCCATAACAAATAAGTACTATGGAATGTTAAGCAAAGTTTTTGTATTCATTTCTTTTTCAGTATTTTCTTTAAAAGACAATTCTCAGTAGAATAAAGCTTTCGGTCTTTTTACTTCAATCCCTCAGCCTCTTTTGCATTAAGGAGACAAATGGTTCTAAACGACGCTCATTTTAAAGAGCAATAGTCGACAGCTGGGAAGACCACCCTCCTCTTTTAGCACGCAAAACCGTCATTCTACATTTCATTGAAAGGACTCTTGTCAAAAACATGAGTCAAGTCAATTCTCGTTCAATTACGATTCATCATTTCACTCAACTCATAAAATTTTTTCTTCTAGGAGAAAAAAAGATTCAGATTCATTTTGAAATATGCACTGCACAGTTTTGCTATCACTCTACACATAAATATTGAAATTGCGATTTCATTTCCATATAAACCGATCATTTCCAGTTGGAAGGGGAGCATAGCAAGTCATCATATTGTCTTATTCCAAAAAATGAAAAATGCATGTAAAGTAATAAATTACATTTTTTTACTGTTAATGACTATTTGTTTAGAGTTGTTACGTATTTATAATATTATTTTCCCGAAATGATACTATTATCTAACAAGAGAGATTTGCAAACATTTTTAATAAATAAAAAATTTAAAATTGTCTAATTTTTTTTTCTGGTAACTAAAATAAGTGACTTTGAATATCAAAAATCTTAATTTTTATGATTTAATTAAAGAACAATTAAGATTAAAATTAATTATATTTTTTAAACCAT
This sequence comes from Argiope argentata, assembly GCA_026289955.1. Classification (NCBI taxonomy): domain Eukaryota; kingdom Metazoa; phylum Arthropoda; class Arachnida; order Araneae; family Araneidae; genus Argiope; species Argiope argentata. The sequence goes on along the minus strand of JAOUZG010019159.1, from coordinate 27,427,329 downwards.
CAAATGCTCTCTCTCTGCTCTC
>JAOUZG010019159.1:27402791-27418253 GCA_026289955.1 Argiope argentata | reverse complement strand
CACACACACACACACACACACACACACACACACACACACACACACACGCGCACACACACACACACACACACACACACAGCTAGCTGGTAAAAAAAGTTTTGGAGCTCGACCGATTTTGAGATAAAACAATTATAATGTCATAGTTCTTCTCAGCCTTTTAAAAACGCATTTGCTATCAAAGAAGCATGCATAATAATAATACAATACAAATAAAAGCAGGTAAAATTATTTTTTAACAATAGACATCAAAACCTCCTAACGAAAACAAAATATTCTAACATGATAATAAATTATTCGCATAACAGAAATTAATTTCATGGCTTCTAGGTTTCACAAACCTAAATGTATTAACCGATGTGTTTCCTGAAAAATTAATCTGCGACTTTCTCTCGCAACGTAGTAGATGCATTGGGATTATAGAAATTAAGAAATATCAAGTTGACGTTATGTCTAGAATTATAACCGGGTAGAAATGTATTTCCAAAGTGTTAAATTTCTAGTCATTAATCACTGCAGCTGAAATTGACACCTATTCAAACGTTCGCCTATCACTCCATTCAGTAATTTTTTCCTTCCATTCATATCCTTATATTTATATTCGATGCATTTATTTTTTTAAGGCAATAGGATTATTACTGTAAGGAAATATTACACAAGATGCTCATAAATTGGTTTTTTTATTGCAAAAAATATTACAAAGAAGCCATTGGTTATTACAGTATAAAATCGTTATTATGGATAATAATGTTGTAATTTTTTTAGTCTAACACATAACCCAACTAATGCAGAAATAGTTATTTTATGTTCGATTGTAATCAAAATGCTCACAAAATGCTCTGGAAGAATGTTATTTGCCTCCATAAATTGAAATAGACCTTTATTTGTTTAATATATATCTATATTAGAGTTACATAAAGAATAATGTGTTTGTAATGTCGATTGAAGATACTGATGGTCACAAAGTTATTATAAGATATGTGGTGTCTAATGTTACCAGAAATGTTTGGATGACATTTGACGAGAAATGGAACACCATCTTGAAATACTTCGATATACCAAGGAAGCTCAAATTCAAATTTACCGTTATAAGTGGTTTATAAAAATCTTTATGAACATCTTTATATTAAATAGAAACAACCATATGCCAAATTATAATAGTTATTTTTTACAATAAACTTTAAAATTGGCGAAGAACTTTTTGATTATCCTGTATTATAATCTCTAAAGCATATCGATCATTTTTCCATTGGTAATTTTTGCTTTTCTGCTATAAACTATACGGCACAGGAAAAGTGATAATTCTAAAATAAGACAATCAAAAATTTAAATAATATTTAAGAGAAAAATAAGATGAAAGAAAATCACGTTTTACACTTGCAATTTGTCGTTCTTTTAGTTCTGATTCATTAATACGACTGAAACAGCATTCGAGCATGTAAATAATGTGAATAGAATGTTCAATACGTGATCTTTCCGGTTCTTTCTTTGAGAAATATACATAGTAACTATGCTTGCGTGATATTTTATACTTTATCAGCTACTTCATAGTTAGCGTTAACATATAATTTTTATGAAATTTCCGACGCTAATAACAGCAATAATTCGTTAAAAAAGTTTAGATACTTTTCATTTGTGACTTATTCTAAAGTGAAAAAAAATTAACGTTATCAATTAAGATTTCGATGAACAGGGTCAGAATACAAAAGTTGGTCTTTCCTTTCTGAATATTTTGGTTTGTATTTCTCAGTGAAAATGTAATTGATTCTTGCATTTCAATTTTATTTAGTTGCCTATGGTGCAGAGAAAATCTTACAGTGAAGATCTGTAAATTTAATTTGCTCATTTTATTTTTTGACGGCAACAGAATAGATTTAAAATCCAAAAGTAAGTTTCCAAAAAAAAGAGAAGAAAATCAGTTGACAAAGAAAGATAAACATATGCAAATGGCAAAATCTTTCAAAATACTTGCCTTCAATATATTGTTATAACTAATACGCTCGTCCATTCTGATTAAATATTTTATTATTAGTTTTAACAAAAATAATTTATACTCATTAAGTTACCTATTGCTATTACTATATTTTGGAGCATTGGAGTTCTTATATAATTAAAACAAACAGATTGAAATATATTGAGTATTGTATCTGAGTTTGTTACACATCACAAACTGACATTTAGTGCCATTGTTATCCTTAACAAAAATTTATTGGAGAAAAACTTGATTTGAATTATTTTTATATAATTCAGAAACGTCATTTTGATTTATATCAAAATTTTTGTGGCTAAATTATTGTGTTTATAACTCGAATCTGAATGGGTTCGTTTAAACAACAATAAATAAAGAAAAGAAAAATTTAAAAAGGTTTCTAAAATTCAAATTCATTCAAATAATCATAAAGATATCCGAACGAAAAGAAAAATCAAATTTTTATGAAAATTTATATCTTTTTATTTAATATAAAAAATAAGCTTTTTTTAATTCAAAAATAACTTCGCTGTCAAAAAGAATTCTTAATTGAAATGTAGGTCTACCAGGACATATTTTTTTTAAAGAATCATCTGCTTCGGATAAAAAATATTTTTTAAAAAATTGAGATGTAAAAAATAAAAATAATAATTCACTTTATCCACAAAAAAATTTTAATATTTTTTACAAATATGATAGTATATTGTATTGCCTCTGTCCTCAATATTCAAAATTCTTAATTGCTCCAAATTTTAATGTTACGTTCAAACGACCTTCTATATTGTTAGGGTGTTTCGCTTGATGTATGTATGTAAGATGAAATAATTCCCAAAAGCTCAATAATGGATAAAGATTGAGCTAAAATTCTTGGATTTACTATTCGAGAAAGTTCAGTTTTTCGACAAGTCAAACAATCGTCACCAAATTGTCACATTTTCGAGTTTTTCACGAATTCTCATGAAGTTTTTCACGAATATTGAAGTCTTTAATTCGACACGTATTCAATTTTTATTAAAAATATCTGTAAATATATCTTTTTAATGACCATAGTATCATCGCAAGACAAAAAACAACAACAGAATAAAATCAAATCTGCTATGCACATTTCAATTTATCATGTCAGAAGATTATTTTTTGGAAGGCCAAGCACCACGTGCTCGTGCAAGTTAAATGACATTTTTATTCATTTTAATCGTTTCTCTGAATGAGTCACTTTAGAATTGCAAACGATCATAAAAACTTTGTCTCGCATTGATTGTTAAAAAAAATATCCCATTTCCTGTTTATTTCCCTTCATATAATCGCGTGATCAAAATGACATCTTTCTAGGTTTTATTTGCTGTAGTCATTAACTTATTTTTTAAAATCAGAGCTTTTGTAAATGTGATGGCAAAGCGTTATTAAAAGCTGAATTTCTGAGATGATCGTACAGATAATAAAATTTCAATTTTTCAATACGGATTTTTGTTGATGTTGAAAACCTCATTCCAAAAAAAAAAAACCCATCATGTTCTAATATGATAATATTATAAATTCATGACAAATGTACAGAAATAGTTTACAATTGCCGAGAATTTTAAATTATTTGTTTACTAGTGCGAATACAAGATGCTTAAATTTTTAATTTGCACAGAAATATTTTACTATTGTTGAGAATTTTAAATTGCTTTTTACCATTACAAATACAAGAGACATAAATTTTATTTGACTCTTTGGAGTAAGATAAGTACATGAACAAATACGTTAATCTGTTCTACCTCTATGTTAGTTGAATGGATGATATAGAAATAAAATTGTTATCATCAATCTATGTGTAAATTGATACCACATTTAAGTACTATAACTTCATAATGGCAACGTATTATTCTGTATTCGTAGAACAAATTTTAAAAGATCAGCGAAGAAGATGAGCCACTCCGACAGGCAATCACTTGACTGTCATTTTTGACATAGTTCTTATGATGTAGAATGACAGTTTTGCGTGCAGAAAGAGGAAGGTAATCTTTCTACTCTTCGATTTTGATCCTTTAAAATGTATTTGTCACTTTGAAATATTTCTCTTCTTTAAATGTGGAAAAATCCTTATAAAAAGCCAAAGGATCGGAAGAAAAAGAACAAAAGTTTTATTCCTGGAAAAATTATCTTTTAAAGGAAATGCTGCAAAAAATTTACTTAAATTTCTATTGTATAAGGTCAATTTTTGTTACATTTTAAAAGAATGATTTTAAGTTCAATTTTCAAATTATTTTTTCGATTAAAATATTTTAATATTATAAAAAAAGTAATATTATAATATTATACAAAAGCTTTTTGATTTTACTAATGAAATAAAAACAATTTTGACTACAGTTATATTTTATTATGTTAAAAAATTACGATTTTTTCTATATATTTTCTTAATATAAATGAATCATGTCATTTTCTGTAGAAAAATTTATGAGAAAGACTATTTATAAAAGATTTTTTCCGATTGAAATACATATTACAAATTCACACAGCCATGATTACAAATGTTTAAAATTTCCCGTTGTGGAAATTAGACTTATATCAACTTTATTATTTACAATAGCATTTAAAATCCGAAATAATGTTTATATTTGGAGTTTGGTATGTTTGGATATGCTTATATTTTATATTTGAAACAAAAATATAAGAGGATTTCTTAGTATCAGAGAACTTTCTTAGTACACCACTCAAATATGGCTTTGAAAGTTTGTGTCAAGAATGGTACTAAAACGAATTCTTATGTTGGCTTAGTTTTCGTTATAAATGAAAATGATCAAGAAAAATGTGAGCAGTAATTTAACATTTGCTATGAATTCCTTATCTATCAAGTAAAATTGTTGCATATTTATTTTGAATTTAAAATGTTTCAAGAAAATCGAGTCACTTTATCTAAAGATTGAATTTTTTAATCATTATTATCATGTCGGAACAAGTTGTTGTTTTTGAGATGAGGTATTTGGCATCAACAAAAATCCGTATGCGAAAAATAAAAATTTCATTATCCGTAAACGAGCATCTAAAAAAATAGCCTTTAATAACTTGTCGCCATTGCATCAACAAAAGCTCTGATTTAAAAAAAAAACTTAATTACTAAATTAACTTAATTACTAAAGCAAGTAAAATCTAGGAAAATGTCATTTAGATCACGTGATTGTATGAAAGGAAATAAATAGGAAATGGGATTTTTTAAAAACAATAAATGCGTGACAAAGTTTTTTTTGAATCGTTTGCAATACTAAAGTGAACCCATTCAATGAAGCAATTAAAATGAATAAAAATATAATTTAACTTGCACGAGCACGTGGTGCTTGGTAGCTGCAAAAATGATGTTCTGACACATGATACCTTAAAATATGCTTAGCAGATTTTATTTTGATATTTTTTTCCTTTTGCTTCCGTTACGAGATTAAAATATAAATGAAGGATTGTAATAAAAATCTTCACAAAAATAGAATTTAAAGATTATTTCCACCAGAGTTTTAAGAAAAGATTTTGGCAATGAGCTCAACTGGAGGGCGCTCTTTGTTCTTCCATTGATAGCCAGGAGTCAGAGGGCAGAGTTCATAGTTCACCAGAGACAGAGAGGAGAGACAGACTACGGCGTAGAAGGGTGTCACCAGAAATCAAAATGACAGGATCCTCTGAAAAAGACCTAGACCAAGAGTAGGAGGGAAAGATCCTTTGAACAACATCAACTGCCCATCTTCCTGATATGTAAATTCCTTTTTCATCATTGAATTCTCACTTGTAAAAATCATCATAATCATCCTTTGTTAATCAAGAAATAAAACGATTAAGTTAATCCGAGTGGAATGATGAATTAAAAACCCATCACACCCGCATAAATTTCTTATTACCCCACTTAATATAAATGTTGGAATTCCCCAAATTGTAAACCTTTACTCACTAAAAACTTTGGCCCCTTAGAAAAAAGAGGCATTAAACTCGATTTTATCCCAAGTATTGTAGAGTTTTGGGCAAAGAATTTTCTTAGAATTCTGCTTAATATATGCGTTCGAATTTTCAAAATTGAAAATCTTTAGTCGTTAAAAATTCTTTCTACTGTAGAAAAAGAAATACTTCATCTTGTGTGATTCATTTTTAAAATGCAAATATAAGACTATTATTAAATTATAAATTAATAAATAATTTACTACGATGCATCAGTTTTATGAACACTTTTAAGCCATTTCTTTAAAAATGCATACGAAATTAATTTTGTTCACAATTTACTTCTTATTTTAGAATCTTAAAGTTAGAATTACAACAAATATAACTGTTTTCGTTATTGTTTTAAAAAATTCTGCTCAAGCTCGACCACAGTTATACACTGAAAGCAAATCAGAGTTCATAAAATGACTGCTAAAAAATTATGAATTAATAAAACATCAAAAAAATTAGTGTGCTAAAAATTTGATAAAACTTAGTTTTACTTTAAAAGCGAACTCTGCTCTAAAATGATATTCCATCGACTTATAGAACTAGGGATAAACACAAAGTTTCTTCGAATCATTAAGAAATGATACAATTATAGAATATTTCCTTCTATGATATCAAAACTCGATTTGATCAACATTAAATTACTTCTTTACGTTCTGCGTGAAAGAAAACACCAATAGATGATTTGGATTCTTAAGTATTACTATTTCTTATTACTATTTATCTGCGAAAACTTTTGTTTCGATCAAATATATCTTCTTTTTGTCACTGTAAATGAACCATATTTGCCGCACTCTGGATAAGATAATGGTTATTTCTCCATTTATATTTTATGTAGCAAAATGCGACATATTGGTGATAAAATCGGTCATTTCATCGTAAGAAATCAATATAGGAAATCCTGCAACAATATATATCCTGAGTATAGAATTTTATGACAAAAATTAATATTGATAAAAAAAGTAAGATAGACATTTTAATCATTGAATCATTTATTAAACATAAAAGTAAGACAGGATACTCGTCTTTATTCCTAGATCTATTCATATTATTCCTCTCTCTATCCTTATTTATCTTATTTATTAAGTTTACGGACAAATAATTAATTTTTGAATGGTTATCAATCAAAATTGTATAGAAATTGGAACCACAAAATTCTTTATTTATTGTTTGAAAAGTTTATTTACTTTATTCATTTATTCTGTTGACTAATTAAAGCAAAGGTCATTATATTTAGTTAACTAATTTCAAGATTTTTTAAGAAACAACGTCTTTGCAGCATAATGCTTTGTATAGTTTAATTTCACGAATAATAGTTTCTGCTTTTACCGCAAATATCTTTAATTTATTTTATTTATTGATCTACCTCCTAGCTGGAGCTTTAAATAATAAATGACCCTATACTTTGTTGATAAGTTTTCAGAATTCATAGTCCATTTTAAATTTTGTCTGTGACAACGAGATAAACTTGTTTACAGTCTTGAGCGTGTTTGGGAATTGCAGTTGCTAAGGAAATGACTGATATGGTCTTTAAACTTTTGATCTTCTATCTAAATATTATAATTTGAAAGAGATTATAAAGCAGGTTGATGCAGGTATAGAAGTAGACAAATATTTTTTTAAAATCATTATAGATAAATTTTTACTTTGCACGAAGGCAAGGTACATATAATGATAGAATAGATTATGTGAAAATTGTACGAAATAATTTAAAAGACAAAGTTTCGTAGTATTTTGTAGCTTTACGTATGTTTTCTGTAATAATAATTGGTTATAATTTTGCTGTTAGGGGTATAAAAATTTTGAATTACATCTGTTGAGAAAATCTGTGGAATTTAGCCATAGTAAAAAGGCTAACATGATGCAAACAATAAAAACGATCCCAAGAGCAATATAAATTCACAATTCTTTATATAATTCAAAACTGAAGAATAGCTTCTTCTTTCCGAGTGAGTATGGGCAAACAAATACAAAATAAATGGCAAGCGAGGAAATATAAATTATATAATTTTACAAGCGGTAAAATTATGAGAGAGAATCATCAACAAAATATTTATAATGAGTACAGTTACATTTCAAAATAATTAATTGGTACAAATTTTCTATATTTCTTTCCTAATTTTTCTCCATATTTATAATTTTGCTCACATTTTTATTTCCAAAATTAAAATATATTTGTTAAACAATTTTGTAATTTTTTTTGTCAGTCTGTCCTGCAATGTCTTTTACGAAAGTCTTTTTTTTATTTAATGTATTAGTCTCTAATATTTTGCTATTTTTTATTTTCTCATTTTTTGAATATATGCTTCATGATAAATTGTCTTTTCCTTAGAAGCACTTGGAACACTTAAAAAGTTTACTTTGATAGATTATTAAAGCTCCGTCACCTGTGACAGTCTGATTTCAGAAAGGTCCTCTAAGGCTTTCTGCATCAACTTTTCAACAAATTTCTAGTTTGTATACCTTTGCTTGAATAACCCCATTGAGCTTATCAATTTTCCAAAGCATTCCAATTTCCTAGGTAATTTAAATCAATACAAAACTGAATTTTTCGTTTACAGAAAGATTTTTCTTGCGAAATATTTTAACTTTTACGTTTGATCTGTTACCAAAAGAGATATTAAAACACCAAAGAGGAAATCTGCTTTTAATATCTAGTGAATTAATTTCTTTTCAGAATAGCTTTCTTGTTCTCTTTTGAGTTTATAATCGTGAACAACTGATCTGGAATGTGAAAACATAATTATTTCACTGTTTACTTTCTATTACAGAAACTAACCGATTCTTTGATTTTTGGTACTCAATACAGCAATTTTATTATTTGCTTTAATTTACGTAGAACTACATTTCAAATATATATAATGATTTTTAAAAGTTTCTCAAATATTATCGGGATTAAAACTTCAATTTATTTTGAAACTAGCAGCTTTAATTGACGCGCCAAGTTGGCGCCTCAGAATTTAATGGCCACTGAAAATTTCAATTAAATATTTTGTTTAATTTGAATTTAATTGATTTTTGAAAGACAGGCATTAATATTTGAGGTTAAGTTCTTGATGTAATCATTGATAAAATAAATTAAAATTTTATAAAAATAATCTATCTGTAACATAGGAAAGCAATGATGATTTTTTAAAATTTATTTAGAATTTTCAGGTATTGATTTATTATAGGATATTTTAAATTATATAAAATTATTCAATCAATTTCTTTCCTAAATATCTTATTTGGTGACTATTAAATGAAATGCACAATAATTCCCTATCAAATTATTTTACTATTCACAATAATTCACTATTAAGTTATTTTCCTAATAACAGTAGTTCACTATTAAATTATTTTCCTATTCACAATACTTCATTGTTAAATTATTTTCCTATTTAAAACAATAAAATATTAAATTGTTTCCCATATGGGTATTAGATACATAAGACATAACATAAAGACATATCAAAATGCCGTGTATAAAAAATCATATACAGCCAAACATACTGCCATTTTTATGAACAGCTGGTTGTAATAATTTAAAGTATTTTGTGGTAACATATCACTTACTATAGTTTGGAAACAGATGTAGTTACTCTAAGCTTTTTTTTCAATAAAATATTTTCACACATGTTTTATATGACAGTGACAATATATCGGTTATTAAGGAAATTTGCCTTAAGATTATCAGTATTTAAATTAATTTTCCTAATTATAAACTATCAATGAAAAGAGCAACATCTCGAAATTGAAACTTTAAATATAAATTTTAGATTCCCTTGTGATTAATTTTTCCTCTTTATTTTTTTTATTCTCGTACTAAAATAATTTTTTTTTCATTTTAAATATGATAAGTTCGCTTTCGAATGTATTTTTATATATATCTATAGAATTCAGATTAAAAAAATTCAGAGTGGATTAGTAAAAATTTTTAGTATAGATTATTTTTTAAATGAAAATTCTTGGGAGGGGGTTATTGAAAATTTTTTCATTTCTTTTACGAATTTTTTTTATTTTTAATATAAATTATTTCTTTTTAAACGTGATAAGGAGCTGCAAAGTGACATTATAAAAGGAACTAAAGAAATATTTGGATTCTATCTTTTAAAAAGAAAAGTAAATGTTAAAATGTTTGTAAATATTTCTATTATCAAAAACTTTGACTCTTATTAAGAAAATTACAATTTTATAATTCTACATATAAAGCATTATTCCTTTTAAATTAGAAGATTTTTTTCTCATCTCAAAACTAATTTAATTTAATATTAATACATTTATACTTTGTTATTTTATGTTTGAATAATATTAAAGGAAATGTTATTTTTATTTTTATATAATAATAATAAAAATGATTTGACAAGGAAAATATAATATTAATACATTATTTTTATACACAAATTTTCTTCCTCATTGTATTTGTAATTTACACTTTAATAAAAAATCGAAAAATTCAACCTATTCGTTGTGTTTAGTTGCCATGTTAATGCGAAATAAATTTATTGCAAACAAAAATTTTGATATTATAGTTTAAATTCCCTTATAAGCGCAATTAATTTATTATAAATTGAATCCTCATTATTTGAATGTCAAAAATAAAAGTTAAATAAAATAAACATTAAAGTATTGAGATTATCAAGTGAGTAGCCAGTATATCAATAAAAAAACTTAATAACTATTTTACTTTGTGAAGTTATAAAAAACTAAAAATTGAAGCTAATATTCAAATGAAAACAATATAAGATAAATTGCATCTAATATTAAATTTAGCTAAAGCATTATAATTTTTAAAAATAAATATATTGATTATTTTTTTAATTCTATGAAAATAACTCATTTTTGGAACTTTAAATAAGCTTATTTACAAACATTATTTGCTAGTCTTTTTTATAATTAATTTTGTGCTTACGTACTGATTATTATTCATTCATATTTTATTAATAAGTCTTACACAACACCATTTTTAGTTAAGGAATTGTAATGAAAGGAAGAATAAAATAAAAATAATTAATATATTATCGTTTGAACTTTTGATACAAGAAACGCTATAAATTTATAACAGCAAATAAAGTGAATTTGAATGATAATATTTGATAATAACTTATATGCTCAAAGATTTTCGGGGCTCATTTTTTAGAAAAGAAAATTAAAAAGTCTAATTAACTGTAAAAAATAATTGATTAAACTTTTTCTTATTTTTGCATATTTGTGAACAATCGGGAACAAACTTTTCAATGTTTGTGTTAGTCATGTACGCGTTATAAGCCAGAAAATAAGAATTTATTTGCTAATAATTATTAATTGAATCCCTTCAGTGAGCAAATAAATTTTAAATAATTCACTTGAGAAGCAAACTATATTAAATGAGATTTATAATGAATAAAATATTTCAGTGGTCTTCATATTCCTGCCTTATTTAAAATGAGAAATTCGGTGGTAATAAATTTTTCTAATATTGTATATTAAATAACATTGAATACAAAATACTTGGTCCAAAATGATTTTGAAAAAGCAAAAAATTCTAATTAATAATTTTAAAATAAATTTGTAAAATTTAGGTAAATACTGTGAACGGTAATTTGATAAATAAATATCAATTTAATGGTGGATGGAATAATTTTAAGGCAAGGCTAATTTTTTTACATAGCAATTTCCTAATTTATCACCAAAATTCTTTACAAATTATGGCAAACTAAAATGCCAAATTTCAGTTGAAAATGATATGTACTGTTTAGTTTAGTATCTCTACTTACAGTACATATTCCAAAAGTTTTAAAAATGAAAAAGAGGTAGATATATTGCAAAAAAAAAAAAAAAACTTTTTTTGAACATTAAATATTAAGAAATCTATTTTCAACGGTAAACTTCTATTTCTACTCATCGTCAAGAGAAAGTATTAAAACATTGTTTAGTTAGAGAAAAACTCAAAACAATTTTTAATTCAAACAACATTTTTCAGTGCTAATAAGATAGAAGATATCTTGCTTACGTTTTGAAAAAGTTCAAATTCTATATACTAAATAAACAATATGTACTTCTGTGTTGTTTGCAAGTAAGCGTATACAAAACGAGCATAGTTTTTAAGTAATAAGATATTTAACCTTTAAAATCTAAAACATAATAGAATTTTGAAAAAAGTTTAAGTAAATTTATATAATAGTTTTAATTTTTTTGGTCAGAAACATATATTGTGGAGAATGAGTTGACTCGAACTCACAACTTTTCGGTTTGTACCCGCGTAACAGAACCACCAGGCAGAAGTAACCACGCTTGTTATATTGTTGTAATCTGTTTATAAAGCTATCACCACAAACTCTCCCGCTAATGAGTCTTTAGGGAGATGAATGATATATTAGAGCATGTGTGAGTTATGATGATGTTGGCTGTTGCTTTTAATGCTCCTGGCGACTTTTGCTGGAGGTAGAGGGCACCACAAAAGCTGCAGAGATTTGCGTAGTTAAGGTCACGCGTCACCATTGTGGAGAATGGCTTGGCCTCAACTCGTAATGTTAGGGTTTGTAGCAGCCTAACATAACCATCAGTCACAAATGACCACTTTCGTCCCGAGTTTTTATCTGCTTATAAATTTATCACCACAGTATATATGACCAGAAAAATCAAAAGTATTGTATAAATTTACTTAAAACCTTTTTCAAAATCCTGCGATACTTTAGATTTTAGAGCTTGTTTTTTATTATTATACACTACATATTCAAGCATATATATATATATATATATATATACTGAAGTGACAAAAAGTCATGGGATGACAGTTAATATCGTGTCGTTCCTCCTTTTGCCCGGCAACAACTCGACGTGTCATGGAGTCCACAAGTCGTTGTAAGTCTTCTGCAGGAATAGTGAGCCATGCTGTCTGTATAGACGTCCATAATTGTGAAAGTATGGATGGTGCAGGAGTTTGGGCAAGTACGGACCTTTCGATGATGTCCCATAAATGCTCGATGGGATTCATATCGGGAGATCTAGATGGCCAGATCATGCGCTGGAATTGTCCGGAATGTTCTTCAAACCAATCGCGAACAGTTCTGGCCCGGTGGTATGGCGCATTGTCATCCATAAAAATCCCATCGTTGTGTGGGTACGTGAAGTCCATGAATGGCTGCAAGTGATCTGCAAGCAGCTGAACATAACCATTTCCAGTCAATGATCGGTTCAGTTGCACCAGAGGACCGAGTCCATGCCATGTAAAAACAGCCCACACCATTATGCAGCCACCACCAGCTTGAACAGTGCCTTGCTGACAGTTTGGGTCCATGGCGTCGTGGGGTCTGCGCCACACTCGAACTCTACCATCAGCTCGTAACAACTCAAATCGTGACTCATCTGACAACGCCGCGGCTTTCCACTGGACTAGGGACCAGTCGATATGCTCACGATCCCAGGAGAGTCGCTGCAGGCGATGTCGTGCTGTCAGTAAAGGCACTCGAGTCGGTCTTCTGCTGTCATAGCCCAAGGAAGACAAATTTCGCCGCACAGTCCTATCGGACATGTCCCTCGTACCTCCCACATTGATTCCTGCAGTTATTTGACGAAGTGTTGCGTGTCTATTAACATTGACCATTCTACACAGATGTCGGCGGTTTCGGTCGTTAAGTGCAGGTGGTCACCCACTGCGCGGTCCATGATGGATGGGATGCCTGAAATTTCATACTCTCGGAACATTCTTGATACTGTGGATCTCGGAATGTTGAATTCACTAACGATATCCGCAATGGAATGACCCATGCGTCTAGTTCCAACTAACATTCCACGTTCAAAGTCTGTTAATTCTCGTCGTGCCGCCATAAATCACGAAAAACCTGTTCACATGAATAACTTGAACATAAATGAAATCTCTGGAAAATGAACTGCGCATTTATACTTTTTCGCTGCGATACTACTGCCATCCATATATTTGCATATTACTATCCCATGACTTTTGTCAATATATATATATATATATATATATATATATATATATATATATATATACACACAGCATATTCAAGTATACATTTTATTATATGCACACAACATATTCAAGCATTTATTTTATTATGCATACACAACATTATCAAGCATATATTTTAATATATATACACAACATATTCAACCACTTCCATCAAAACCTAAAATCATAGAAATTCAGAAAATCAATAAATTGTACATGAAAGAAATGGATGAATACTGAAACTTAAATACTGTGTTTGGAAGTAGATCATAGTCATGCGTTTTATCGTGCTTAAGTGGCTATATATATAACCCAATTAAAAACTAAAGTATGAATGCGTAATGGATAAACCCATAAAAAGCACACTCACTACATGCAAAGATAGTAGTAACGTCTAGATCAAAAGTATTTCGAAATATTTTTTGTTTATCTTGGAGATGAAACTAGATTTGGTATCCTGTATGAAATCGGAATACTCGAGTTTTCAAATCCTATTTATGATGAAAACACTTCAGAACTTCAGAATAAATAGATGCAGGCGAATTAAATGGTTTTCCGATTCAATGAATAAGTCCTTCAGACCAGGGACATTTCAGAGCAAACTGAATAGACGCATGTTAATCAAATGAGTATGCTGGTAAAGTTCTTCGCTTAGTTAACGCATTGCAATTTGCGCTTATGATTAGCTGAGGAGAATGTTTGAAGTATCCTTTCTTAACACATTATTGATTTCATAGTGAAAGAATATGGAGCAACATTTATTTATGCGTTGAAAGGCTCCACATTCAGAATGTATAGAATCTTCATTTATGGAGGTTAATGCAGGTTGAATAATTTAAAGTTCTGCTGAAGAATAATTAGGGGGTCCTTTGAATGAAGAAAAATATAAAACGAGTGAATAGGAATATTTTTGTTGAAGGAATATCGTAAATAATTAGTTCAAGAAAAATGAATAGAGAATGATATAATTTTGCGTGTTTAATTTATTTGGAAGTAGGTTCATATGAATATTATCACGATTTTTGTACACTGATGACATTCATGTAAAACAGCAATAGCACAAAAAATGAATTAATTTTTTTTAAAAAAATAATATTTTTTACAATGACCATTTGTTATATCTAGAATATCGGTTCGTTTCATTTATAACAGGTCTTCTCCACATTCGGACAGTAAAGTGTTGGAAATTCTATTAAAAAACCATTGACAACTGATATAAAAATGATTGTTACTCAATTGAACAACGAGTTATCTCAAAATTTTAAATAAATAAAAGCACAGTTTCTTTTATTTGCTACCTTTTTATTGAATCTTAAGGTATACAGGATGGAGTTATGCATGACTTAACTTATAGGACATAGGCTTTGCTGGAATATACAAATTCTTTTGTCGAAATTTTCCTAGCACATTTCGCATAAATGCAGCTGTATTTCGTTAAACAACGTTGAATTTCCTTCTTTAAGGCACGCAATAGTTTTGAAATGATTTTTCGTGCCATTTTTATAGAAACAGTTTTTATTGGGCTTTGAATTAGAGATAAACTTGCTTGGCGCACACATAGACACACATACACACATAGAATTTGCTGGCATATACAATTTCTTTTGTAGAAATTTTC
>JAOUZG010019159.1:27380300-27402781 GCA_026289955.1 Argiope argentata | reverse complement strand
TAGCTGTATTTCGTTGAACAACGTTGAATTTACTCCTTTAATGCACGCAATGGTTTTTTTGTGCCCCTTTTATAGACACAGTTTTTACTGGGCTTTGAATTAGAGATAAACTTGCTCTCCGAACACATAGACACTCATACACACATAGACATAGGCTTTGCTGGCATATACAAATTCTTTTGTCGACATTTTCCGTGAACATTTCGTATAAATGTAGCTGTATTTCGTTGAACCACGTTGAATTTCCTTCTTTAATACATCGAATTGTTTTGCAAAGGGTTTTTTGTGTACCACCTTTATAGAAACAGTTTTTGTTGGGCTTTTAATTAGAGAGAAGCTTTCTTGGCGCACACATAGACATAAGCTTAGCAGGCATATACAATTTCTTTTGTTGAAAATTTCCGTGAACATTTTACATAAATATAGCTGTATTTCGCTGAACAACGTTGAATTAACTTCTTTAATGCACGCAATGGTTTTTTTGTGTCACTTTTATAGAAACAGCTTTTATTGGGCTTTGAATAAGAAATAAACTTGTTTGAGTCAGTATAAAATTCCCATTGGTTCTTGTGCCATAAAACTTCAAACCAAAAATCCAACCAGACTTCAATGCACGCTTGCTTTGACCTTGTTAGTATAATCTTTGACTTCAAATAACTCCATAAATAGAAATCCGATGGTATTAAATCACCCAAAGTAGGGGAACAACTCTCAAATTTTCAATCTGTGGCTTCCAGACTTCTATTATTTTTGAAGTATTATTCAACAATGAAATCACGTTATTCTATCGTGTAACACTCCCTTTTTATAAACCCTAAACTATCATCTGTCAAATGAATTTTTAATAGTGTTGCCAACATTTTACTTCCCGAATAATGGTAAATTGAAATTTTGCGTTAATTTTGGGTCACCCTTTATTTCTTATGTAAATCTTGATATTTCACTCAAAAAGGGTTTTTAAACAAATTTTGACTGACTTATAAGTTGCAGCATTTTTCTATCTCGACTCTCTTCTTGTTCGATTTATTATGGAGATGAATCTTCGTTATGGACTCATCTAAGGATACAACTGAATCGCATGAAAAATATACTAATCCGTATGATTTACCATTTGCCATTTCATAAATTTGTATTTAATTATGCTTCATTAAAAAGACGTATTTGATTGTAAATTTATATTAGCAAACGAAGTTTCTTTGCATTATATGAATAAATCCAACAACCCATCAGCTGGATTTAAAAATGCGGATGAAAAATTAATTAACAAATAAAATAATTCCTATAATAAATGAATCCTTGATAATCACTTTATATTTTTAATATCTTAGCGAAATTTATTGATATAAAAATTAACAAAATACAATAAGGGGAAAAAAAACTTCATTTCCAGACGAACATATAAATATAACAAAATATTAATTTATTATTGAATGCTTACTAACCGAGCTTTGTAGATGCATATAAAACTTAGATCTTTTTTAATTGTATTAATTATTACTTTTAAAACATCGAATAAAGTGGGAAAATGTCGAGTTTTAAATTGGCAATCAATAAAGTCAAATCGTGTTGTGACCATGGCGCAAAACATACCACTGCTTAAAGCATGAAGTGATCAAGTTGTAACAAAAAAGAAAACGAGTCAATATATTCTTGTTTGAAAAAAATAAACTTCTCTGTAGTCGAAAAAAATGTGCATAAATAATTAAATTTGTATAATTTATGTTGTTGATAAATGTGATTTTTTGCAATTATTTCGATGACATTTTAAAACTGAATGACCGTTATATTGTTTTTTTCTTTGACTTACTTTTAGCATTATACAGTTGATATGTGAATGCATCAGTTGTATAAAATTTAAATGATTTGCCTCGCTCTCAATATATATTATCTGAAATATTTTGAAATTGTCATTAGATTCTAATTTTAAATTATCACTTTTAATTTAACGATTATTATGTGATTCGCGAGCCTGCCTGAAGAAAGATGAGAATTTTCATGACGTCACGACTACACTCTTGCTCAGTAAAGTTTTCCATAATAACAACAATAACTATGTTTATTTCTATATTATTATTTCTCTTCAACACTCTAAGGTTTTACATTTTTTTTTCTTTTAGAAAACCATAGACATTTTGGAAGGCATATTGCAATTTCATTAAACATGTTGATTCAACAATGGTTTTACGATACATGAATTCAAGAAAATGACATCTTATTAAGGACATTATAAAGAAGAAAGTCAACCATGAATTAACAACTTCAACTTTTTGAGTTTATCAATCATACAGTTGATGAAATTTATTTGGAGAATCTTCGGTCTTTTTGATACTACTAAGAACCTAAAAAATCCTTTAAATCTATGTATCTAAGTTACCATATTTTTTAATAGGGTTATTTGATTTTTGAGGAATTTTTTTAAATTTAAAAGTGTAAAAATATAACTAGACCCACTTACAATATGCAGGCAACTGAAGGGGGTTTGGGATGGCCTGGTTGGTAGAGCGTTGGACTCGTACTCCTTAGGTTACGAGTTCGAAACTCTCAAGCCAAAAGATTCCCCGAGAGTGTGGCGGCTGGCACTCGTAAAATTTGTCGTTGTCGCACAATCCTCCATGTCTAGAGTAATATCACTGAGGGTACTGGGTCAGAGGTGATCGTTCTCTGTTCGAGGTCTAAATTACAATCTGATATGAATGAATGAATTTGCATGAATGAAGTCCACCCCCTAAAAAGGGTTGTGACTTGTGTGTAGCTAAGTCGTACTCTTGGCCCTAGATGGCGCTACTTGTAAAACAAAGTGACGCATTTCATTGGCTTAAAATCTGCTGATCGTATCAGCTGGGGCTTGTCCACGACAAGTGCCATTACTCACAACACAACAACAACAACAGGCAACTGAATGAAGAGATTAATAGATACGTATCCTTTATTTGGGTTAATTTTTATTTTTACATTATAAAGGAAAGTATTAACTTCAAAAACTAAAATATTATTTATACCATAATTTACATACTAAGAAGCAAAAGAAAATGATTTTCGAAGGCTTTCCTTTTTAAAAATTGGAAAATAGATAAGCAAGATGTAAAATTCTTTTTTTTTATTAATTGTAATTATTACTTCTTTTTGTGAAATATTAAAAACATATGATAAAATCTTTTGTTTCAGTATTATTAGGATTTTTTCAGAGGATATCATATTAAAAGGGAACACTGCTTTTATAATTTTATTATAAGTGATAAATTCTATAAACATATAAGCCAAATATATTTAATATATGATAAATTATTTTGGTTTAGCTTTATTCTGACTTTTTTCACAGATTATTATATTAGGATAGACAATCGTTTTTGCTTTTTTGTCTAAGTAATACATATAAGGGTAAACGATGAAAATTGTTTTAATATAGGCATTTTTTGTAAAATAATCAAAAAGGTAAATATATATCACTTTTATCAAATTAAAAATCCGCAATGTAGAGATTGTTGCTATTGGCATCAAGTCTCTCGAGAAAGAAAAGAAAATCAGCATTTATGAGAAGAAATAAGTGAAAATTAATGACCTCTTTTTCATATTAAACAATAACTTCAAACTTTTGTGTTTACTTTATTAATAAGAAGATGATTTTGTTTCTTTGTATTCATCTCTAAAGAGGATTCTGAAGGCCTCAAAGGACGGAATATTGATTATGAGGAATGCGTAAAGCTCAATTCCATTTTGATATGTTAGATTAACATTTCATTTGTGTAATTACTACATGGTAGATTTATGACATCGAGATGCCATCTGATGCACGTTTGGAATGTAATTACTTTTACAAGAGTAACAATCTTTCATGCAGATAGAGAAGTATTTAATCTTCCTTCTATACATGCTTTTAATTTAAAAATTAATATGGTTTGCAAATACTGTTTGTTGTTCAAAGAAGAGTAATGTGTTTAAAGGTAATAAATTTTTGTTTTTATCGTTATCTTAAACGACTTATCATACCGATACAAATAAAATCTGTAAAAGATTTCAAAACTTTTATTGTTTTACTACTAATTATTGTCTTATAAACAAATGTAAAAATCAATATTATATATCTTATTGAATCGAAATATCATTGATGTGAAATTATGAGGGTCGTTTTCAAAGTAAGAACCGATTGCGCATCGTGCCCACGCATCCTGTCACGTGACGTCCATTTAAGATCAGTTAGTCTTGGACAATCTAACACTACCCTGCCATTATGTTTTATGTCTTCAGTGGTGTTGGTTGTTTGGTTATAATGCTTTGGTTATCGCCATGTCAATCAGTAATCCCACCGTTTGTGAAGTGCGCTTAGTGATTCGGTTTTCAAGGACTAAAAAAGTTCAACCTGTTGCAATTCACCTGCAATTTGTTGAAGTTTACTGTGAGGGTGTGATAAATGATTGGAATGTGCGAAAATGTCATGGACATTTTAATGAAGAAATAGCAAATGTTCGTGATGAAGAACGATCTGGACTACCTAGTGTGATGAATGAAGAATTAACACAAAAAGTTGATGAGGAAATTCGCCGAAGGCGTTTCATTGTGGGCGAACTTTCTACAAGTTTTAAGATCAGTAGTTGTTGAAAGAAACAGTTACCAACTGGTTTAACTGTCAAGCGGCAGAGTTCTTTGATGATGGGATCCAAAAACTGGTGCCCTGACTTAATAAATATTTAAATGTTAGTGATGATTATTAGAAAAGCGAAAAAAGGTTCGTATTTTAGTTAGTAGTACACTTTACGTTCATAAATAAAGTTTATTTTACTCCTTTGTAAAACGGTTCTTACATCAAAAATGACCCTCGTATCATATCAAATCAGAATAACTGCTACAAATGCTATATTATATATTTCTCAAGAAAGAACGATATTTTTTATATGAATATAAGTTACAAATATTTATTATTTATTATGTCACAGATTATAATATTAATAAAAAAGACATTTAAGAATTCTGAAAAATTGAATTGCAGTATTCTTGAAAAGAAAGGAAAAAAAATGACGCCGCAGGATTTTTTTATTTACGACATTTCGATGCAAACGTATTAGTCTGACTCTAAAATCACTATTATAATTTGATTAAATATTTATGTTACAAAATCAGCGCGTGACTTTGTGGCCAGCGTCCTGGAATAGGGGTAACAAGTCTTCCCCGTGATCTGGACGTCCCGGGTTCGAGTCCTGGTTCGGGCATAGTTGTTCTTCTGTGTTCTGTAAGATGTAAGAATGTGTCTCTTCCCCTTGTAAAGAGTTGTGTAAGAGAACGTGTAACTAAAGTCGTACTATTGGCGCTATTATAAACAAGAGACGCTGATTAGGCTTAAATCTCTGTCTATCTCATTGAGCTTGTCACTTGCAAGTGCCATAAGAAATAACAACAGCATGAGTAGATGTGATCAGTTACAAAACAAATATGACTCATAGCATCGATAAAAATAGTATTAAAAAGTATTGTTGCTGTTGTTACTTATGGCACTTGCCCTGTAGAAGCCCCGTTGATACACCAGCAATTTTTTTAGCCAAAGAGTGAACATCTCTTGTTTAAAGTAGCGCTAACAAGGGCTGACTTTAGCTAAACACTCATCACATTTTCTTGCACATCCTCTTTTTACTGGGAGCAGAGTCACACATATCACAAACAACACACAGAACAACCACTACCTAATCGGGACACCCAGAAGACGAGGAAGACGCACTACCTCTGTGCCAGAAAGCCGGCCATTAAAAACAATGAATTGATATATTAAATATAAGAAATTTTTCAACACCTTAATCCAGAGAGTTGAATCATATTTTATTTATCACACTTTTGTTCCAAAACCATTTTAGAAAGAAAAATTCCTTGAATTTTTATTCCAAACAAAAGTAAGTTTGGATAAGAAAAAGCAATGCATAATTCATCGTAAAAATAAAAGTTTAAAGGGTGGAAAAGTTTTGCCGTTTTATTGTAAGAATATCTCAGAGAATTTCACAGTTTGTGTATCAAAACTTGAAAAGGAAAAAAGAAATAGCATTGTCTATTTATTTCATTTTTTTTTCATATGAAACAACTCCGCCAAGAATGTTATAAAAATAAAAATTTTTTTAAGTCTAGAAAGTAACCTTAATTTTTTTATTGGAAAGCATATTTTTTCTTGATCTCTCTCTCTCTCTATCTGCTATTTATATAAATATTAATTATATAAAACTATGATTAAATTATAATTCCTTTCCTTTCTTTCCATTTTAAAATAAAGCATTTCACAAAATGTGAGAAAAAATATGCTTTGTTAAAAAAAGCAAATATAAATAATTCAAAAAAACTAAATTTCCATTAATTACTAAAAAATTCTACTACGTTTTAGTTTATACTGCGAAGCCCTTTATAAAATTAAAGCTTTAAATAATGACAAAAAAGAGAATCGAAAGCATTTATTTATATATACACAAAAATAATATAAAATTATTTTTCAAACTCTGTCAAAGCACTGGCTCAGAAATTATAGAAGGACTAGACTATTTATAACTTTATTATTAAGAAACTGGAAATAATAGATGAGTTTCAGAAAGAGTTATCTAATTATTTTCTGGAATATATATTTAATTATTTTCTAAATTTCGTTTGTCAAAAGGCAAAATAAACACGAACTCGGTAATAAATGCACAGCACTCACTAAAATACAATGTAATAATGACTCCCAATGGAAAATATAACTTGATGATAACGCCATCTGTTGTATCAAAAGAGAAGATGGTAGACATACGTAACCATAGCAAAATGATAAACATAAAATTTAGTTTAAAATCTTTTATCAATTCCCATGCATATTTTAAGTTTTTGTATGAAATTTCCGTTCATGCAGCAATAGTGCTTAAATATTTTTTTTCAAAAGATCGTAATTGCGTAAAGGTTATTAATTATTTACCGTGCACAAATGAGAACAATAGGTTTAGGACGGTAATAAAATAAAACTGAATACTCTCCTAACTTTTAAAATTTAAAACAAAGTTCATGAATTAATGAAGACAAGATATACCTGCTCTTAAATTTTAAATAATTGACGAGGCTATCAATTTGAAGAGAAAATACTAAGATATTTTTCTTCTTTGTTTTGAGAAACTTTAAACATAAGAATAGATTTTTTAATGCTTAGAATCTGTATTTATGCGAAATATTTTAATTTCAAGTAATGTTTAAATATTTTTATCACACGTATATTATGACAATGTATATTAATAATGAGGCAATTAACATTTCTTTAAATAACAATTTTCTTTAAAAAAATTTGACTTCGTTGACATCTGTTTTAAAATATCAGAGCTCGGTTTATTTTATTCCAATAAGCAAATCCAACAATTTATTGAAAAATCAAGTGAAAAATATTATTTTATTCTTTGCTTTAAAATAATATCTAAATGCAATAAATATTTCACTAGCAAACTTAAGATATTGGTAAAGATGAAAATTCCTGCATTTATAATTGCTTAGTAAATCTTATTTCCTTTAGATTTAACTATATTAAATGCTTATGCGCATTGTTATAATTGTATTTGTTTCACATCAGCAGAAATAATACATAATAATCCCCTAATATAGAAAAAGTCTTATTTTTGTTCATAAGAAAACAAAAGGCTTGTATCTTAGATATATCAGAAACTTCTGATATAGTAGCTAATTTTCTCTTTTTTGTTGAGTAAATATATTATGCCGTTGTTGTTACTTATGCCACTTGTCTATGGGCAATCCCCCCGTTGATATAGCAGCAGATTTAAGCCGATAGAAGCGTCTCTAGTTTTGGAAGTAGCGCCAACTAGGGCCAAGAGTATGACTTAGCTACACTCTCACCCCATTTGCTTGCACAGCCCTCTTTACAGGGAGGCGCAGTCACACATCTCACAGATAGAACACAGAAGAACAACCATGCCCAAACCGGGACTCCCAGAACATGAGGAAGACGCGTCAGAAAGTCGGCAGATATGTTATGGGATGATTATAAATTCCCTTAGATAATAGGACACATTTACTACAGGTAAGGGTACATCATCCTCGATGATAGACTTTAGGATTCAATCTTCGTTAAAACTTCATTTCTGAAAAGAAGACTATCAGTCAGATCAATCCATATGCTCTCAATTGAATTCTATTAGTTCTATTGTTATATCATCCACAATACTAATTATTGGAACTTGCAGGTATAAAAATAATTATGCTAAGTCATTAATGTATAAGTAAGCAGGTTGAGTTACCCCCACTCCAATGATGGGCCTAGTGGGCTAGGACTAATCACTTATTCTATGGATGTATGTGAGTCCTAAAATTTTTTGTTTATCACTGTGTATATTAGACATTTCACAACGATTCGATCATTCAGATTACCAGAACGTTACAGCATGGCTGACAACTAAAATTGTGATTAACAACAACAAAAAAAAATCTGACTAAAGGGGAACCATGAATATGCGGATAAGAAGTGCCTAGATAAGTTGGTTACAATTTTTAAAGGGCATAATCACAGTTCAGAATCGAGTTACCTTCGTTTTGTTAACCCATTTCCTTCGGGAGGTTGCAATTTGTGAGTTGATGATGAATGGGAAGGATTCATTGATTTATCATCAATAAAATTACGTTCAAAAATTGACATGATCTTATGATGTTAAGAATTAAACAAACGAGAAATAATACAGACAACAAACAAATTGTTCCTTGCCCCCCATAAATATGTTTAAATACGTTACTTAAAACCCTTAAATAAACATTCTGAAAAAAATGTAAAATATTACATGTATGTAAAGGCGATTAAATTTGAATTTTTCAAACTTTTAATTTAAAAATGTAGCTAAAACTAAAAAGAAATATATTAATAATTGAATTGACCATTGAAACATTAAATTTCACTTCTGGAAAAATCTTTAAGATGTCCAATTGTGTTCATTAGAAATATCATCAGTTTGAGCAAGCCAGTTTAAATATTTTGTAATTGATAATATTTGTGTTATTGGTAGATTGATATTTCATTTTCTGAAATAAAATACTAATTTAATTGTAAGCGTGCTTTGATAGCATAATGAGCATCTGTACGAGTTATAACTTATACAAAAGCGGTACATTTATTTTATTTATTTTAAACGCTATCATAACAAATGATTATACTTTTTTTATTTGTAAATACTCGTACAAACATTTTATTTAGTAAAGAACAACTATTTAAATTGTATTTGTTTCTCTGAATATTTATTTAATTGGTTTGAAATTTTTATAGATAATAAGATCAGAACGAACAAATCTATTCAAAGTAAAGCAAAGGTAGCATTAAAATTTTGCATTTAAGTGTAGATTATATTAATTTCTATGAGGTCTATTTTTTCTTTTTGTTTAAAAGTAAAACGGGCCTCTAAAGTTGCTTTGAAATAACTGATGAAATATTAAAATTCAATGCTTTAATCATGGATCAATTTGTATATTGGATAAAATTATTTAACATTGTGAATAATTTATTTAAAAAAATTAAAAATAAGAAATAACATTTTGGTGGACATCCTATTGCAAAAAGAATAATTTTTTTTGTCATTTGCAACAATTAGCGAGAATTTGTATCTTTTGTATGTTTTTCCAAAAATACCTCTGTCTTATTTTCTCCAAGCTTTAGTGACCGGTTGGTTCACAGAGAATAATGATTGAATTTTTTTCAATGAAATCATCAATGCCTGATTTGATGTTCAATATTTCCTCAGTAAAAGATTTTGTTTAAAAATGTGAGAAATATGAACAATGAGTTATTATAATTTCTTTGCGTTTGTGTACACGGATATTTTTAAAGGAATTGAGTCCTATGACATCAAAATGCCATCACGAATGTAAAAGGTTCTGGATATTTTTTCAGATTACAAAGTGCCTATTAAAGTAATGTAGTTTCACTTTCTTCTTATATCATGCAAATGATGCCGATAATTAATTTAAGGAAATCAAAAATTTCAGCAATATAAAAAAAATAATTGTGAATTCTTAAATATTTCACGGAACAATGAAAACAATGAAAATGGATTTGATTTTCATTGAAATTATGAAATTAATTGTTGAAAACAGTTTAAAAAAGTGTTGAAATTAAAGAAAATATTACAATTCAATAAAGGCCGGGATGGCCTGGTTGGTAGAGTGCTGAAATCGTACTCCTTAGGTTACGTGTTCGAAGCTCACCGGCCAAAAGATTCCCCGAGTGTGTGGTGATTGACGCTCGTTAAATCTGTTCGTGGTCGCAAAGTCCTCCATATCGAGAGTAATACCACTGGGGGTACTAGTTCAGAGGTGATTGTTCTCTGTTCCAGACCTAAATTACGATCGGAGTTGTATGAATGAATTTGCATGAATGTAGTCCGCCCCCTAAAAAGGGTTGTGACGTGTGTGTAGCTAAGTCAAAACTTTTGACCCAAGATGACGCTACTTGTAAAACAAAGAGACGCATTTCTTAGGCTTAAAATCTGCGGAGGTTTGACCATGGCAAGTGCCATTAATCACAATATACACAATTTAATCAATCTGATATAATTAAATAAAAATAATTCAAATTTAACACAAAGTTAATTTTGTGAATATTTTTGGAAGTTATGACGGGGAAGCACTGATGCTTATTTAGTTTTTAATTAATCAATATTAGATTTAGAATTTAAAAAAAATCGTCCTGATCTTTTTAGTCTCATTTTCCAAATCTAACTGTGCCAAATTTGGTGGTCTTATATCATATGATTTGTCTTGTTGAAAGCGTATACTTACAGAGATACGTATCTAGATACTCATTCTCTGGATCATTATTTGAGATTTTATTTAGAGCATCAGAGATCATTTGTTTTGTGAAACACATAGCAATCAACTTATTATAATACACAATTATGCTTGAACTTCGATGTGTATTATAAAAAGCAACAACTGGTTTCGTGTCATTGTTTTGAGTACTTGTGAATCTCTTTTATTGTGTGTGTATATATGAATTCTCACTATTCTTTCATGTGTGAATTTCTGATATTCAGGTATCACATAAAGATTATAATTATGTAATTTTAAAATGAAATTTGTTTTTTTTCTTCAATACTAAAGAATTAAAATAATATTTCATTTCGAGTAAAAATATTTTTACTTTTGTTTGAACCTATTTTCATGCATGAATTTGTAAATTCCTAATTTGAATTTTCTTTCATGTTCCTAATTCGAATTTTCTTTCATTATTAGTATTCAGATTTCATATAATGATTGATATATATGATTGTTATATAATTTTATAAAATTCGTTCAAACTTTTTGATATAATAAAAGACAAACATATTTTTAAGGAAAAATACGTTATTATTTATATTAATATTTAATCGTTATTCTAAAAATTTCTCTGAGTGAGTCACCATAAATTTAATTTAATGCTAGAATTTTCTTTCAATTGAACCACGTAAATTAATACTAACTGCTTTGTGGTAACCGTGATATTTGACAGTCTTTGTCAGGAAAAATAATTGATATATTCTAGAAATATGTTAAACTGATCTTCCAAAAAACACAGTAAACAGAAAAAAAAATCCATAAAAGTTTTATTTGTGCAAAAGTAAAATATACAGAGTGCCGTAAACATGATCACGATTGTGTTTGTAAATCCGACATAAAATGTGAAAGGGTATAAAAACTGAACTATTTCACTTTTTTATTAAAAATTATATCAATTTGGGGGATTCTAAACATTTGCTACGCTAAATTAGTTCCACAATAGCAAATCCAGTCTTCCGCAAATTTGCAAACGCTTTTCCTCGTCCTTTTGTTCCATCTGAGGAAACTTTCATCCAAAAGCAGCTTATCTGGAAAATATAAGAGATATGGAATTAGAAAGAGGTACCTTATTTTAGAATATATTACTGAATTTTTGGAATGTTTTGATTCATCATAAAATACTGCTCTGTTGATTATATTTTTGCTTTACGTTGTGCTTGAAGAAGAACAATTTTTTTTGTAAATGCAAAAGGAAATATACTATGTATATTTCAATGTATCATGTCAGAACATAATTTCTTGAATGGTCAATTATTAAAAACGTTTTACTTAATTAAACAATCTAATCTACTTAAAAAATATTCTAATTAATGTTTGAAGAAAACATCTCAACTAAAAGTGGTAGATTTTGAAAACGTATGGATTAATCAAACAATTTAAACTCCTTTTTTTAAAAAGATTTTTATTCAAGTTTGAAGAAATCTGAAAAACCTGAAAAAATCAACTCAACAAAAAGTAGCAAATTGGAGATTATAAAGGTCTTAACTTCAAAATTGCAGCCCTTTACCAATATTTTTGATTTTTCTAAGGTCAATTTTTGAGACAGCTGAAATTTAAAATTTCAGTTCCATGCCCACATAATTTTGTTGACGTCAAAGACCTCATCCCATTTAACCCTCATTTAAGCACCACGTGCTTGTGAGAGTTAAATTATATTTTTATTCATTTTAATTGTTTCATTGAATGAGTCACTCTAGTATTGCACACGATCCAAAAAACTTTGTCTCGCATTTATAGTTTAAAAAAAATATCTCATTTCCTATTTATTTCATTTCATACAGGGTGTCCCAAAAGGTCGTTTACAAACTTAACCTGCTGGTCTGTCATATCATGATGAGCAAGATTTACGTAGGAACTTGTGTCCCGAAATTCAAACTGAGACCTCTAGAGGGCCATGAGTGCAGGTTTAGATGAGGAGAAAAAAATGATATCGACAGCTGTGTTAATATGATTTTTATACAAAATATTCAAAATTCTTTCCATTCGCCACAATGCTCGTTTCACAACGTCGGCTCATGAATTCACACACCCGTTCAAATTGGCCAGGAGTGTCACGGACACGTGCTGAAGCTTCCGCGATCCTGGAGATAAGATCCATGTCCGATGTTACGGGTGTCTCGTACACCGTGGACTTCATGTGTCACCACGGGTAAAAACCCCTGGGGAGTCAGATCGGGGAATCACGTTGATCATTGAACTGGTCCATCTCTACCGATCCAGCGATTAGGATAAGTCCAATCGAGGTATTCTCGAACAGCGTAGCTAAAGGGGGTCAGACGCCCCATTATGCTGAAACCAGATTTTTCGGCGTGTAATGGCTGGTATGTCACCCATCAGATCCGGCAAAACTCTTTCTAAAAATGCGATAGGTATTTCCGTCGAGGCGTTCAGGTAGAAGGTAAGGGCCAATCACCATGTTACCGATAATACCAGCCCAAAACGTTTGCGGTGAAACATTGTTGATCTGCATGTTGTGCAGGTCCAGGACACCATCCTGTGTAAAGCCCGATTCATCAGAAAACAGAATCCACGATGGAAAATCTGGCTGTGCGACACGCTGTTGCAAATACCAGCGTGAGAATGCAATGCGTTCGGGATGATCGTCAGAGCACAATGCCTGTACTTTTTGGAAGTGGTAAGGGTGTTGCATATCCTCGATCAGTATGTGAATGATGGTAGAACGACCTATACCCAAGACATGTTCTCCTCCTAGGAGACTTGTTTGCGTGTTGATGGCTAACTTCTGTAGCACGGTTTCCTCTAAGATAGGTGTGAGTGTAGTACATTCTTCACCGATGTGGCTACGAATGCTCCTGATTCCCGCAATCTGCGGGCCAATTGTCTAAAAAAAACATGACGGCTGACGTCTGTTTCGGAAGCGCTCGAGGTACATCCGTGCCGCGGCTAGTCCATTTTCATCAGCGGCGCCATATATGTTATGCATGTCGGCAATTTCTGCGTTACTAAACTCATTCATCTTTCTCCTTCAACGTCGAAGCCTGAAATGATTGTTTTTCCCACTCTCCCGTTTTCTTGCAATTATCGCCCTCTAACAGTCACAATTTAAATTTTCGGTCACAATTCCCTATGTAAATCTTGTTCGTCATGATATGACAGACCAGCATGTTGAGTTTGTAAACGATCTTTTGGGACACCCTGAATAATCACGTGCTCAAAATGACATTTTTCTAGGTTTTATTTGATGTAGTCATTAACTTATTTTTTTAATCAGAGCTTTTGTAAATTCAATGGCAATGCTTTAGGAAAAGCTAATTTTTTGAGATGATCGAGCAGATAATAAAATATTTATTTTCCGCCTACGGATTTTTGTTGACGCCAAAAACCTCATCTCAAAAACAACATAGTATCCTGACATGATAAGAAAAATCTGCATTGTATAATTTTTGAAATGGCTTCCTTTTAACATGACATGATGTCTGGTTAAGGAACTATTAGATAAATATTAAATTTGTAAATGGTTTCTTTGAATTTAAAAAAGATGTGATAGCGTTTCAGATAGAAACGAGAAATTTCGTGTAAATGTAGATGTGAATTCTAAAGAAACATTTACTAATTGGCATTTCCAACTATATCTATTTCAATGTAGAGGGTAGTTATAATTAAAATTCCATTTTGAAGTGGTCATAATAGAAAAACCTGGCCCAAATGTTATCAAACTTGGTAATAATTCAAAGGAAAAAAATCATTTTTTACCAAGAAAAAAAGTTACCAAAACTCACCATCAGCAGGGGAAATGGCGCTGTAAGCAATATTGTTAAGAAAAATAGGACATGAATTCTCCGGCATAAAATATGTTTAATCGTTTTCCGAAATGTGTTACAAAGCATGTTTTATATGTGTTACCTCAAAAGCGCTTTTTAGGACGATGATTTAAACAATTTAGCGGAACTGATAAATGGAATACATCGACATTTGCATAATATTCTTCCTGATATGCTAAGAGGTACTAATGAATATGCAGTAATACGTTTGAACTTGCGTGAAGAAAATGTTGAATGCCACATTGAGCATATTTTGTTACGCGTTTCAGAAATGGTTAAACACAATTTAAACTGGTGACTTCATGTCCTATTTTGCTTAACAATTTTGAATATAACACCATTTCCCCTCCCGATAGTGAGTTTTTGAATTTTTTCTTTTGGTGGTAAAGAAATTCCCATGAAATTTTTCAAGTTTGATAACATTTGGTTCAGTAATTTCTCTTTTATGACCATTTTGAAGTAGAACTTTAATTATAACCACCCTGTATTAAGTGGTGTTAATAGATATATAAATATTTTAGCTTTATTTTTAAAAAATACTGTTAATAATACAAAGCAGCAATAATATATTTAATATCATTGTAACGATTGTAAGAACAAATCCTATAGATAAAAAAAGGCAAAGTATTATATTTTAAATTGTAATTTCAATATGTTTCAATTTACTCAAATTAGCGATAAAACAATGCGGAAATAAAGAAGGCATCGACGAAATTTTTTTTAATTGTATGTTTTGTAGTAATTGAGAGAAACAGTTAAATATTCATGTTAATTTACAATTAAAAGTCCAATTAAAACTTTGAAAAAAAAGCACCTTGATTACACCTATAATTCCAGATTAAAGATGACCCAAAATTTATAGCTTTCAATTCAATGGTCTGCCTTGACCAGAGTTTTGAAAGTTTCTTTTTCCAATTTGCATGACAAATATTCACCCACCCAAAATAATCATTCATTTATAGTATTCATAAACAATGACTTCTAAAAATCTCGATTTAAATATAAAAATTATATTCGTTTTATGGAGTTAATTTATATACTTCCATATTAAATGGAAAAATGCCAATATCATGAAAAACACCCCTCTTGTTAAATTATACAGATAATGCATAGGGGGCATCAATGTCAAGTAGAGATAGTTATCTATTCTATGTTGTCAAGTGGTTAAAAGGACAGAAAAATTAATAGCCTTTGCATAAAATTTTTCTGAAGATAACTGAAGATGCACGTGTTCGTGAATCTTACGAAAAAATTGCAATTCCAATTATCTGAGCTGAATTTTTAATATTTTCCTTTATCATTCTCTTGGAAAATAATAGGCTTCGAAAACCGGAAATTTACTTCGGTTTATGATTAACTTTTTGAAAGACAATTTGAAGAATAAAATTTAATTAGGAAAGTTTTGACATCTTATTAATTTTAGATATGATGAAAACGATTATTTTAAATAAGATTTAAATTACTTATACCTTGGGAAAGAGAATTTTGCAAACTGTTTTGGCTTTTCAATGTAAGTTAGGATGTAAATGTTACCTGGTGCCTCTAAAGGTTTTGCAAATTTCCTTTATTTATTTTAATCATTTTTTTTTAAATTTAAATTTTAAATTGTGCCACTTTTAATTGATATGAAATTAAAACATAACTATAATTTCATTTTCTTTACTATATTATTCAAGAACCTTCCATAAAAATATTTTAACCTAGAGTGATCTCTCTTAAATTTAGCATAGCTGCCATGGCTTAATGTTTTCTGGCACTTTTTTTAAAGAACATCATGCTATTTTAGCATTCTTTAAAAATGATATAGGAAACAATTACTCTAAATTACTGATTTCCCCAGGTTTTTAATATTTTACAAATATAAATAGGAATAAGTTTGACATTTTGGCCTAAATTCTTGAAATACCTTTACTTAAACTATCTGGATATTGCATATTTTGGTATAAAGAAAGCGCGTCTACCTTGTGATTTGGGCGTCCCGGGTTCGAGTCCCATTTAGGGCAAGGTTACTCTTTTGTGTGCTATCTTTGAGATGCGTGAATGCCCCCCCCCCCTGTAAAAGGGGGCTGTGCAAGCGAATGTATATGCCATCCTCATATGAGCTTGAAGTCCGATTTCTGCCATCGGTTGGAAATGGGTCTACAGCCTCAGAATCTACTTCACTTTTTTCGTTTTAAAGTGAACACATCATCACAGATATTGTTTAAAAATTATAAAGGCGATAATTTAACTTTTTTGAATACTATGGGTAGCTTCACCAAGGACTATTCAAGGAACTTGATGCCCATATATTTTACGAGAAGTTTTGTTTTATTGAAGGAATGCATTTTTATTACTTACAAGATATAGTTTAAATGTCTAAAACTCTGCCGGTGATCTAGTAACGACACTTTTCAAGCAATTTTGAGTGATGATCTGAAGACGAATTGCATTTCTATTAAATATGTGCCTCATATTTTGACTTACCCACAAAATATGAATTGGATCACATATAGACAAAAGTAGCTACATCAATCAAATTCTTATCCAAACATTTTAAAACAGGTTGAAACTTTCTAATGTACCTGCAGATTCTAGTTTGATATAATAATTAAATTCTTCTTTGAAAAGATTACAATTGTTGAAGAAATTCGGAATTTGCTAAAAGGAATTAAGATAGGTACCGGGATTAGATGCTGGAAGTGAAACATAAATGAAGGAAGACAATATTTAAAAGGAATATTATCTTAAAAAAGAATTTTTTACCAATGCTATTTTAAAGCATCATAACACATTAAAAAGGTCGATTTTTTTAAAAAAAATGGATTTATAAAAAATACTTTTATTAGATGGAATAATCTTTTAAGCTATCTAAAAAGGTTTACTTTTGTTTTTATGTTAATCAAAAGTCAAGATATTAAAATTTTCGTAATGATCGGTAAACCTGAAGTGGACATTGAACTAACCAGAAGAGTGATTTAAAAGGCCAAAATTCAAAGCCAAAAGGTTAAAAATCTGTATAAAAAATTAATTTTAAATATAATTTAAGTAAATTTTTATGAAGTAATTAAACTAATTCCACTTTTGGAAGTTGTGTGGCGATGCAGAATTATTGATGTTTTTATTGACAAACTACAATATTAGTATAGTAATGCTATTCAGAGTAATGTAAATAATGTGAAAGAAATGCAAAACGCAGTGATTGCATCATTTTTACTTTGTTGCTCAGTTACCTAACAGCCTATGCATGGGCAATATCCAACTGGACCCAACAGCTAGTGAAAATTTCAAAGAGATGCGTGGAATAAATCAAATTCCAACGACAAGTCATAGGAGCTCTCCCAAAACATTTTGATTGTTTCAAAATTAGAAAACATGAAGTTTACCGGGTGCCCAAAAAGTTCCCGTACTAAAAATTTTAAAAAATCATCGTCCATGATTTTTTTTTCAATTATATTAAATTTTGCTATACGAGTAATGAAACCATGGACATGCTTGAATTTTTTTCGGCGATTGACTTATCTCCAAAAATCTTTGGCCACCTCGATCCCCTGATCTGACCATCCCGGACTTTTTTCTGTGGGGATATTTAAAGGACAAAACTTATAAAGGTGATTCTCAAACAATAGATGATTTGAAAATCGCAATTACCCAAAAGGATACAAGAAATCCCTCCTAGCATGTTAAAACGCGGTTTCGGAAATCATGCGCAAACGAGTTCAGCTTCGTCACCAAGAAAGGTGTGGACATTTTGAACATTTATTATAAATGTAAGTTCAGTATTTTTTCCTTAGTTATGTTAAAAGTGCTTTTTATCATTGGCATAAAAATAATTCTTTTTAAACCTGTTGTTTTTGTAAAATAAATTCACAAATCATCAGTACGTGAACTTTTTGGACACCCGGTATAATAAAAAAATTATTAGAAAAATATTTGCACGGAATAACGCCAAATCCCAATAAGTATTACATCGATATGGAAATTTATACCTAAAGTATGGAAATATACCTATTATTAGTATGGAAATTTATACCTAAAGATTCTTTGTTTAGTGCCAAATCTTCAAATTAGGGGCATTTGCGTCTGTAATACATTTTAACGAATATTTTATAGGATTACTGAATATTCTTAGAGTTGTTGGAGTGTGTCCAATTGGTAATGCAGTTAGAGTATTTGCTACGCTCGGCAAAGACAGAGTAAATGAATCTAAGCGGCATTTACTGCCACATGAAAAACCTGTCAGAAAAAATAATTATAAAAAATATTAAAATCTGTGGAGAAAGAAGGTATAATTCATAAATTTAATAATTGGGAATTTTTGGCTTGTACACAAATAATTTATTATTGAAACATGTTGTTGATGCTTTGAATGTATTTTCCTAAACTAAAAATGGATTTTTACTTATTTGTTGTTCATTTCAAATCAAACAACTCACAATATAATTATCATATTACTATGAAATTTGATGGACTTCTTTTTCTTACTGTTTTGTAGGCAATAAACTAAAAAAATTAGATTGAGGGAATTTTTTTATTAATTTTACAGCCTTTTGTTTGAATAATAAGGTCATAAATTTACTAAAATTTTCTCATAAATCTTCCACGGGTTATAAAGTTGTCATATATTATAATAACCATAAGCTTGTATTTCATTCTCTAGAGTAAACTATGTAGTTTATTTTGGTATAAGTCTTGTTCGGATGAGATGAATGCTTTTTAGTGAAGCCAGTTTAAAGAGTTTTAATAATTTGCTTAAATTTATGATATTAAATACTAATTTTCAAAAATTATTAGCATTTATATCAAATATTGACAATCCATTACTAATATTTAATATTCTTACACCCAGAAATATAGTTAAAGTATGTCTACACCTAGAGTTTCTAAAAAAGTTCTCTGAACATGTTCGGATACTTTAAATAAAGAAATTATTTTAAAATTATTTCCTTCTTATCTGAATGCGCATTACACATTTCAAAATTGATTTATTTTTCTGTTTAATAACAATATGGATTATAAAAATATTACGCTAGTGTATTTATCTTACATTATTATAATTTTTCTATGAGATAATGTAGGCAATTTTTTTTCACACGCTATTAACATACAAATCAAATTTTATTTAATAGTAGAAATTACTTCCTAAGCCTAATTTTCCATAGTTTAAACTATATACAAAATTTACAAAGCATACAAGATATTTAGCATATTTTTAAACTTTTTAAAATACTGAGTGTAAGTTTGAAATTCAAGATTAAAAAAATAGAATGTGATATTTCTTTTAGCTCTGCGGAAAACAAATTCTTCTCTCATAAATTCTGATATTTTCTGTATTTTTTAGGTTTTTGACTGGAATTTTTATATAAGCTGCCTTAAATATCTATCGTCAAAGCTACGCAGGAAATGCTTATGCTTTTCGTAAGTACAGATGGAATTATTTACGCGCAGATGCTCTTGAATCTTTGGTGGAATATTTTCATTGTTGACTCCGAATTTTAAAATAAAACTTGACAAATCTATCATCATACATATTATTTTCTTATATTTTACATTATAATGTTATAAGAGAAAAACGCGAGAAAATATTTTGGGCCTTTTTTTAAATTCTTTATTTGCTCTTAAATATACGTGTTACTTTGAAAGAAATGCATCTCAGTATGTATATTACGATCATGAATTAGGCGTAGTAAACTCGATCTTACATGGAAATTATTAATTATTGTAATTTTTTTATGATATACTGTAGGCACTATTTTTTTTCTTTTATCACTTTTGGTTCGAGCTCTAAATGACTCCTGACTGAAACCGCAGTAAAATAAATTATTTGATCATCTTCTTTACATGTCTGCGATTCAAGAACAATATATCCAGCATTTTTTGGAAATGCAATAAAAATAGTAATAAAGTTGGCAAATAATATTGATTAAATAGTTCATATGAAATTATTGCAATAGTTCTACTAACGTTAATATTGAAAAAGTTTTTTTGAGGCCTGCTTTTTATTGATTTCACTAATACACTATGATGTCTTTATTTGGAAATTTTTCTTATTTTATTCCTTTACACATTTCAGAGTTGTGAGAAAAAGTTTAAATTTAAACATAATAATACAGTATCTAAGATAAAAACTAGGTAAAACTAAAATTCGAATAAAAATAACAATATCAATAAAAGATTGGTGGGGGCAAAAATAACATTCTATAGATTAAGCAATAGCTGATATTTCACATATGAATTTTAATAAATTAAAATTAATTAATTAATAAAATGAAAAATAAGTAAATCAACCATGAATTAGTGATTCTTTTGTAGCTTGTTTTATATTAATAAATAATTTATTATTATTATTATAATTATATCTCATTTTTTATATTTATTTATTTAATTTATTTAGTAAGCAATTTAATAATTAATAAATTTATTAATTATAACTTAACAAGTTTTTCTTTTGTATTGTGTCTATTATAATTATAGTATTTAACTGTCTATCAAGTAACTTTGATGAAATATCTCTGTATAAAAATAATATCTTAAAAGTATTAAAGCTATATATAAATTTTAAAGAACCCATTATTAATTAATATTAATACATATATATGAATTCTAAAGAATTAAGAATAATTTGTCGTTAAAATCACTATAACTGTAATCATATTTAAAAACTAAAACGTTATACACTGAAGTGACAAAAGTCATGGGATAGCAATATGCAAATATACAGATACAGTAGTATCGCAGCGAAAAAGTATAAATGCGCAGTTCGTTTTGAAGAGCTTTCATTTGCGTTCAAGTTATTCATGTGAACAGGTTTTTCGTGATTTATGGCGGCACGACGAGAAATAACAGACTTTGAACGTGGAATGTTAGTTGGAGCTAGACGCATGGGTCATTCAATTGCGGATATCGTTAGTGAATTCAACATTCCGAGATCCACAGTATCAAGAGTGTGCCGAGAGTATGAAATTTCAGGCATCCCATCTCATCATGGACAGCGCACTGGGCGACCACCTGCACTTAGCGACCGAGACCGCCGAGTCTGTGTAGAATGGTCAATGTTAATAGACTCGCAACATTTCGTCAAAAAACTGCAGGAATCAATGTGGGATGTACGAGGGACGTGTCTGATAGGACTGTGCGGCGAAATTTGTCTTCCTTGGGCTATGACAGCTGAAGACCGACTCGAGTGCCTTTAATGACAGCACGACATTGCCTGCAGCGACTCTCCTGGGCTCGTGAGCCTATCGACTGGTCCCTAGACCAGTGGAAAACCGTAGCGTGGACAGATGAGTCACGATTTCAGTTGTTACGAGCTGATGGTAAAGTTCGAGTGTAGCGCAGACCCCACGAAGCCATGGACCGAAACTGTCAGCAAGGCACTGTTCAAGCTGGTGGTGGCTGCATAATGGTGTGGGCTGTTTTTACATGGCACGGACTCGGTCCTCTGGTGCAACTGAACCGATCATTGACTGGAAATGGTTATGTTCAGCTGCTTGTAGATCACTTGCAGCCATTCATGGACTTCACGTACCCACACAACGATGGGATTTTTATGGATGACAATGCGCCATGCCACCGGGCCAGAACTGTTCGCGATTGGTTTGAATAACATTCCGGACAATTCCAGTGCATGATCTGGCCATCTAGATCTCCCGATATGAATCCCATCGAGCATTTATGGGACATCATCGAAAGGTCCGTTCGTGCCCAAACTCCTGCACCATCCACACTTTCACAATTATGGACGTCTATACAGACAGCATGGTTCATTATTCCTGCAGAGGACTTCCAACGACTTGTGAACTCCATGACACGTCGAGTTGTTGCAGTTCGCCGGGCAAAAGGAGGACCGACATGATATTAACAGTCATCCCATGACTTTTGTCACTTCAGTGTATATATATATATATATATATATATATATATATA
>JAOUZG010019159.1:27346594-27380200 GCA_026289955.1 Argiope argentata | reverse complement strand
ATATATATATATAAACAAACAAAATAAAACTTATACATATTCTATCATTGTAAGAAAAAAACGTTAAACTTTATAAGTTTTGAAATTCTTAAAAGGCTCTGATTAAACCAATTGTCCAATTAGAATTTAAATTTATTTTATTAAAAAGAATGGCCTCTTAACAGCCAGTGTGTCTAAGCGGTGAAGTACAAGTTTGCGAAGCGCAAGATCCGGGGTTTGAATCTTAGCCAAGTGGCATTACATTGAATGTTGGACTTTGAAATTTATTGTTATTTTTTATTAATGTTCCCGAAGTTTCTATCCCTTTCTGGAAACTTCTATATGATTCATGATTTTTCCTTAAAGGTATAAATTCGGATTTCCTCAAACACTGAATCAATTTCTTGACCTGAACGTTATGAGTTGCTGAATGCTAATAAACTCGATACTGTGTTAATTTGTTATTCTTTGCATCTTGGTGACAATATATTAAATTTAAAACAAACCATAAAATTCTAAACAATAATTATACAAAAATGAATATTTGTAATTTATAGAATAAAGTACTGTAAAATCTGATAACTTTTAATTGATGTCGAAGCCAGACTTTACCTTCCGCAGTGCAAAAGCAGAGTCTTTTGAGTTCGGAAATCCGATTCGAATTCAAAGCTCTTTCAAATGCTGAGTAACTAATTTCGCGATGAATCAAACGAGTTTCCAATTTAATAAATGGCCTTTTCACTCTGGGAACTAACTGCTCGGAGGAAACTGAATGGACGTCTTGCAATCAGGTTGATAGACAGTTAAAATTCTTCGTTCAGGTAATGAATGCTTCGTTATTGCGTTGCAGCTCAACTCAAGAGAGCGCTTGGAGTATAATTTACAAACGCATTGTTCATTTAGGAACGGACGAATCTGGAGTGGAACTCTATGCATTTATTTCCATTATTGGAACTCCATACATTCCAAATACATACAAGCCCGATTTTGGGAATTAATACGCTTGAAACATTTCGAGGTTCAAGTAATGAATATATATCGGAGGCTATATATAAAGGTAAACAGTTGTACGTGTGAAGAACTTTTGATTAAATAGAAATCCTTTAAGGTTTTTATATATTTTTTATGAGAAGAAATTATGGTTTTGTAAATGCTGCATCTTTTGCTGAAGTTATGAACTTATCTCCATGCATCACTCAAGTTTTTAAAAAATAATATCTGTATAATTAATAGATTCAAAATTGATCTTAATAAATACTGCAACAATTTTTTATGATTATATGTTTGATATCAATTTTATTCTAATATTTTAAAGCAACCAAGTGGAATGTCATTTCGTTTTTCTGGTAAGTTTGATTGCTTATTTTGTATTGAATTTCATAATGTAGTAAAAAAACATCGAGATTGTAATATATTTTTTCCGTTTTGATAATTGAGTATTAAGTTTGCAAATCTATACAATTTTGTCTAAAATTCCTTAATATAATTTGAAGGGTTTTTAGTTGTCTTTTTGAAATATACACAAGCTAATAAAATGATAGTACATTATTTCAAGGATTTCAAATTACATTTTTTTATAATTATATGCTTACAATTAATTTTCTTCATATATTTTAATCTAACCAAAAGGAGTATCCTTTGTTCTTTCTCGTAAATCACTAGCCAAAAATTACCTATTTTGTGTTCAATTTCGTAATATAGTAAAGAGCATCAAGAATGTATTATAAATATTTTTCCTTTTTAATAAGTGCATAAAATCTAAAAGATATATCTGAATTATTTTCTTCATCTGCTTTATAGAATTTTTAATATGTTCTTTCAAATATATACCAATTAATAAACAGATGCTTTTAACTATTTCAAAATTTGATATAGATCAATAATTCTAAAGATTAAACCAATTACCAGATCTCATCTGTGTAACTAATTATGTTTTTAATTTAGTATTCCTCGATGTAGCCAAATTGAGAAACATGCATAATTACTTTGACAGTTTTAGTATAAATTTTTATACACATTCACACTTTTGATACAAAGATCCTATAACTAATTTAATCCGTCTAACTGAATATGTGTTTCAGTTATTGTATTTTTATATTGTTACGAGACTGAAATGTTGCTTCCCTGCATAGTCTTTTACATCGTAGGAAAGAAAGTTTTACGGACAGCTATATTAGAGGTTGATAGGATTCTAGATCAATGATTCCGGTCTTGGCGGCAAACTTGGTGATTTTGGCGACAGCATTGATGATATTAGAATTTCCAAGAGTTTTGACGATAAGAAGAATAAGAGACAAATTATATTTGTCCGAGAACCTTCTTTGAACTGCCTCGAAAACTATAAAAGATCGTCAGATTAAGCTGAAGAGGTAAGCTGTGTAAAGCAACCAGTTAGTTGGATTAGTGTAGCAAAGCTCAAGTAATTATAGATTGAGAATTGAACCGCACTTCGAGCAGCATGAAGCAGCTGTTGAAGCAGCATCGAATCGTGTATGGAGTAGCCAGTCGTATAGTAGTGTTTCAGCAATTGAACACTGCTAAGGCAACGAAATAGTGGAGAAAAGCAGGCGTTTGGAGAGACTTAAGTGAAATGCAATGCAAATTCATTCCTCCTTCTAAGTTTTGTCTTGCTGTTTTGTGTGTTGTGATTTTGCTTACATCCATTTTGTACTTTTGGATTGCTGTTTATTCTAATTGTGCTGCCGTATATAGCTTGTGTATGTCTCGGCTTTATTTTATTAATATATTCGTGTTAATAGATATCTTTATTTGTTAATGAGGCCTATTGTTGTTTATGTTATACCCTACACCCATTACAAGAAAACAA
The DNA here is from genome assembly GCA_026289955.1 of Argiope argentata. NCBI lineage: Eukaryota > Metazoa > Arthropoda > Arachnida > Araneae > Araneidae > Argiope > Argiope argentata. The sequence continues at coordinate 27,377,394 of JAOUZG010019159.1, read as the reverse complement.
TAGTGAAAAAAGAAATATATACTTGATATTACTTTTTATACAAATTAAAAAAAAAAGATAATATTACCGTTGCTTTCACAAGGCATAAATTCTTTCATTTCCCTCAGTAAAGCAACCGCTTGTTCTGTATCTCTGCAAAATTAGAAACAGAAAGAAACATCACAGAGAACTCATCAACTTTAAAACATTTTTAATTTCATTATAATAATACAGAAGTTAGAAATAAATTTATAAATCAAAAATTTGTTAATGAGTGAGGGTAAATAGATGAAATTGTTTTATCAGATAACTCCAAAAAACCTCCCGAATATTTTTTGTGATGAAATATAATTTGGTACAGTGCGTTTTAAGTATTATATTTAGTACATGAAAATCAATTTAAATTACCAGATTGTTTTTCAAATTGTTGGGATTGTGCGTTGCATAGGATCTTACAATAATAGGAGTTATCAATTACAAAGGAATTATGATTGTTTTACAGGATTATTATCAGACCTGCAATAACAATTTTTATAGCAATCATTCTAGAAGATTCAAATTTTTTTTCTTATGAGCAATATTGTTAGTATGATTGAAAATGAGTACGTTAATGAATGCTATGAAGTATTTTTTATTTCCCATTTGTTTTGTTTCGATCGATTGCCAAAAAAAGAATGATACGTTGAAAAATTGTTAGTCGTTACCATTAACTATTACTATGTAACAAAAGGTTATATCAACTAATGGACCATAAGAAAGTTTCAAAAACTATATATTAATAAATGATGATTTTATGACACAAAAAATTTATTTCCCTTCTTTCGTTCATACAGCATCATTTTAGTTTCGTTTAGCAATATAACACTAAGTAAGGAGGATTTTAAATTTTTTTACATACTTTTGAATCACCCTTAATTTTAAGAAATGCATATAATTAATTGAAAGATTTCACAAAATTTTTTTAAAGCGCAACGGCAACTATTTCCATTTATGTATTTATTAAACATATAATATTCAATCACATAACTCTGAAGGAAATCTTCATTTTCTACATATTCAATGCATAGAATTGGAAATTTTTTTTAAAGAAAGAAGATAAAACTAATTGACAGTAAGTGCTTTAAATATAAGTGAACTAAAAATGAAGGAAAACAACGACAAAAAAAAAGAAGAAACCCCCCGAATTGTACGTGAGTTTAAAATTTACGAGTGAAACACTGTAGGATTAAAAATAATTATAATATGTTTACAGAAAAACTTTGGTTAGCGATGAAATATAAATGCAAATAATACTTCTTTGTTAAAAATGAAACACTTCATGTCTGTAAATAAATAAGGTAAGGAAGAATTTGTAAATGAATATGAACTGGAATACAATTCGACTTAAAGTTTCTTTCTTAATTCGGCTGAAACACCATTAGCAAGATGTAATTTTTAATATGCAAAAGCATCTTGTAAAAAAAATGCATTAATTATTTATTTTACACTAAATAAGTTTAATTTCAGCACACTGTTTACCAAAAAGAGAATCTACTTAAGCGAAGTTATTAAAGATTTATAAAGTAAAATTTCTGACATAAAGCAAAAGAATTGATTAGTTAAAATAGTTTATAAATACAAAATGAAACTCATAGCTTTTTTTTATCCATGAAAAATTAGGTGATTTCTTTCTTTTATATTCATTTAAATTAATGTTACTTATATAAATATAAAATATAGGAATTAAAATATTAATATAATATTTTTTGTGATCTCTAATCTTTAAGAATGTAACTATAGATGGAATATGATTGTTGATTGGAATAGTGGTTTTACTTTAATGGGAAAGGGAAATTGAAAAAGATATATATGTATATGTTTTTAGTTTAATAACCAAACGATTTATAAATGCAACTATTATTTAACTTTTGATACAAAGCTATAAATTAGTTTTGATGATAATATTTACTTGAAAAGTGAAATGAACCAACTATTTTTCTATACATTATTTCAAATTATTGAAAGATGGAAATTAAATGATTCAATAGGTAAGCAATTTTATACATTTTAAGAACATGTAAAAATTATATATTATAATGTATCATAAAGTAAATACGAAAACTATGAATAACGTGGAAATGAAGTAATACATTTAAAGATTATCACCCATCAAAAAGAAGTTAAAAGGATTCAATTTTCACTCTTTACTATCTTGACTAAAACGTAATTTCTTGTAAACAAGTCTAAAAAAATTATGCCTCATAAATAGAATCGTTTATAAAGTATAAAAAATATATTATTTAATATTTTTTAATATATATTATATTTAATATATCTATATATTTAATTTATCTTTAATATATATCTATATATTTAATTTATATTTAATTTAATATTTCTTTATACATTTAAAAAATTATATCTGGCATATTATTTAATATTTTTGCAATTATAAGCTTGTTTTAAATTGCATTTATAAGAAAGAGATTTCTTATTTAAATACAAATAAAAAAATTAAAAACTTAAAATTAAATAATTAATTGATAATGTTAAAATAAATCTCAGCAGCAAGAAATGAAAACATTATAAAAAAAGAAATTACTAAAAAGAAATAATAGATATTTAATTAAAGACAAATTTAATAATAGAATAAATAAATTCTAATATTAAATTATTATTTTTATATTCTCTTAGTTCGAAATTGTAATAATTAGTATATAATTTTTGCTCCTTTTTTTTAGGTTTAGAAGAGGTCTCTAGAAAGTTATTTTTATGATATAAAGGTGTATTGTGAATTATTTTTACTGTTTAATATTTGTTAAAAGTTAATTTTAGTTTTAAAGGCTTTGTTAATGTTAATATCCAGAAGTTTTATCTGTCTTTACGGATATATAAAACCAGCTGTTAACAGTTTGGCAAAACACCACCTCAAAGTTTTAAAAAAGTTATTTAAATAATTGGAAGTAAACAATAATTTATCTTTAGGCGACCGAAAATAAACCATATGCTTAGATAAGCACACAACAAATTGTTGGATCCATCTGTTACTATTTATTAAATAAATGTTATCCCTTTCGCAGCGAAAATTAAATTAACTAAATTATTACGACTATAGTTGATAGATAACGTTTATCCTCATTTGCATAATTGTTTCATTGATTACAAAAATTACCCCATAAAATTATAGTAGAAAAGAGGGAACAATATAACAGCACAATAGAATTACAAAAAAAAAGAAGAAAAATTGAATTCATCCTAGTAGAGATAATTCAATAAAAATCAAACATGTAGCAAAAGATAATATTAATGATAATAACAATCAAAAAGATTAAAAGGAAATTCTGCTATGCATATTTCAATGCATCACATCAGAACATCATTTCTTGAATGGCCAAGCACCACGTGCCCGTGCAAGATAAATTATATTTTTATCCATTTTAATTGTTTCATTGAAGGAGTCACTTTAGTATTGCAAACTATCCAATAAAACCTTTGTCTCGTATTGATTGTTAAAAAATATATTTCCTATTTATTTCATTTCTTATAACCACGCGGTCAAGATGACATTTTGAGCTGTAGTCATTAATTTTTTTTTGAAAATCAGAGCTTTTGTAAGTGCAATGACAACGCGTTATTAAAAGCTGATTTTTTGAGATGCTCCGGCAGATAATAAAATTGTTATTTTTAGCCTATTTATTTTCGGATTTTTGTTGACGCCAAAACCCTCATCCCCAAAATAACATGTTTTGACATGATAAAAAAATACCAATATAAGTAAAACCAATATAAAAAATACCAATATAAGTAATACAAAATACCAACCAAGAAAGAAGTGGAAAATGTCGTGAAATATTTCAACAAAACAATTCTCAGTTATTAAATAAAAATGGTTGTAATTTGATAAATAAGAATTTATCATATTATTGCAAGGCAGAAATAATATATTTTTTTCCATTAAAGTCATTTTTAAAAGAGTTGAGAAATATTTAGGAAGAAAATTATCTTCAGTTTTGCTTACCATATATTAATTAACCATAATAATTTAAATTCATCTTTATTTATTCAGTTCAAGTCCAAAATTCTTACGAAAAATATTTTTATTAGAATACTAATGCATTTCATTTTAATGATTGATACAAAATTTGCACCAAAAGAAAACTTTATTATTTATTTTTATCATTTCATCCATAATTAATTATTTCTCTTTTGGCGAGAGATTGAGGTGAGAAGTTTCCAGTAATCAAATAACTGATTAGATCCAAATCTACTAAAACATTCTTAATTCATTAATTATAGTTCTTTCCTACCGAAGTAATGAGAACTGTGATTCATTTGTAAGCCAGGATTGAGGCTTTTGTAAGCGCGGGAGAGAATCCCTTTGGGCTCTTCGTAGAGTTTCAATTGATGAATCAGTAATCTGCTGTCTTTGATCATCAATCTCAATAATGAACGGACCCGACGAAAACAGATCTTAATCCATTGTTCCTATTGAGGTCTCGCATCTTCGATTCTTAATTAAGACTGACAAAATTGAAGTTCAGTTTTCAGTCAGAGTCTTATAGTTTTACTACTTTTTTAAATTTATCTACATTCTTTAATTTATGGTAATTTTGCATGACGTGAAATAATTTTAATTAAATTTTGTTAGCCGGTATATGAGCAGAAAAAATTTGTTTTCAAACACATATTTTCTTCGATTAAAGTTAATAAAATTTTTAAAATCTTTCTTTAAGTGTATTTTATTAAAAAAAATAAATGTATAAAATAAAACATATTAATTAATTTATTTATACCTGAATTTCATTATTATGAGGATATTTATTACCATATCAGAACATGATGCTGTTTTTGGAATGAGGTTTTTTGGTGTCTACAAAAATTCGTAGGCGAAAAATAAAGATTAAAATGAAATCCGCTATGCATATTTCATTGTATCATGTCAAAACATCATTTCTTGAACGGCCAAACATAACTTTCTCGTGCAAGTTGAATCATATTTTTATTCATTTTAATTGTTTCATTGAATGAGTCCCTTTAATATTGCAAACGATACAAAAAACTTTGTATCGCGTTTATTATTTAAAACATATACCATTTCCTATTTATTTCATTCCATATAATCACATGCTTAAAATGACATTTTTCATATGTTTTGTTTACTGTAGTCATTAACTTTTTAAAAAATCAGAGCTTTTCTAAATGCAATGGTAACGAGTTGTTAAAAGTTGTTTTTTTTTGAGATTCTCGTGCAGATAACAACATTTCAGTTCTTTGCTTACGGATTTCTTGTTTTTTCGCTAATGAATTTTTGTTGACGCCAAAAACCTCATACCAAAAACAAAATCATGTTCTGACATGATAATATAAATTGTATTAACCGTGTTTCCATTGCATTTACAAAAGTTCTAATTAAAAAAATTAATTACTACATCAATTAAAACCTAGAAAAATGACATTTTGAGCACGTGATTATATGAAATGAAATAAATAGGAAATGTGATTTTTTTTAAAACAATAAATGCGAGATAAAGTTTTTTGGATCGTCCGCAATGTTAAAGTGACTCATTCAATGAAACAATTAAAATGAATAAAAATATAATTTAACTCGCACGAGCGCGTTGTGCTTGGCCGTTCAAGAAATGATGTTCTGACATGGTATATTGAAATATGCATAGTAGATTTCATTTTTATCTTTTTTTTCTTCGAAAATTTAATGATACAAAAATTAGAATGATAGCTAAATCAAACGATAATTTTACTTTCGTTTTATTAATATTTTTAAGATAGTTATTTATCAAAAGAATAATTGCTGCGTGTGTAAGTTAGAAATTATCTTCAGTTTGCTAGAAAAATAGTTCCAAGATTGGGTGCTGAACACGCATGTATAGAGGTATCAACTGATCGCGTGAGTCATATTCGATTTTGATGACGCCATTACTTTTTGTTTGGATAAAGATCAAATATGATCACATTGTTTACAGAATGCACTAGAAGAAACATAAAGTCATTCTATGTTTTTTTCTGGCAGGAAATTGTTGCAGTAGCCATAATTAAATGGTGGCAGTCTAAACTTGATTGCAAAAAGTTTTTATGAATGGATTGAGAAATTTCGTTGTTGCTGTTATTTCTAATGGTACTTGCCATGTGAAAGCTCATGTATACACCAGTAAAATTTAAGCCTAATGGGTGTATCTTGTTTTGAAGTTACCCCAATTAGGGCCTTATCTACTCACTCATCACATTCGCTTGCCCATCCCCTTTTTACAGGGTAGCCCATTCATAACCATCACTGATAGAACACAGAAGAACAACCATGCCCTAACTGGGACTTGAACCCGGGACACGCACATTACGGGTAAGACACGCTAACTGTGTGAAAGTACATCGGCTTGAGAGATTCTAAAATGATCGATTTCAAGCATGGTTAGAAAAATGGAAAAAATGTAGGTAACTTGGAGTGTAAGTTCAGTTATCGATTCTCACAGCAGAAAAACTGCTTCGGTAATTCGAGCGTGCATGTTTTTTGTTTTTTTGGTAGGTCATTGGTAATCATCGAAGCTTGATAAAATTGGTAAACCTATCTTATAGAGTCACACTCTGATCTTTGACAAAAGGTCAAGAAGTGATTGTCTTATCGAGCTGACTTATGTGGCACTTGTTTGTTGAGATTTTAAAATACCTTAAACAACAAAGCATCCTTCTATATGTATCTGATTTCATAATAGAGGAACACCAAAACTTATGACTCACTCACAATTTTGTGAACTTTACGAACCTAATGCAACGAGAGATTCCCTGGTTAAAGTGAGAGTGAAGCGTTTAAATGAAGGACGTGAAATGTTTGGGAATCAATAAGGCTTTTTGCTGATGGATTTCCTGGCAGGCAGACAAAATGTTTTGCTGCCAGATGTTTAAAACACTACGTCATCCAATACATAAAAGGCGTCATGACATGTTTCAAAATGGAATTTTGCACATTCATGACAGTACAAATCACATAATGCACATGGCATGCAACAATGCCTTGCGGATTTGCATGGGCAGTTTTTGAATAGCCCCCTATCACCTGGATCCACCAAGAAATGATTTTACTCTTTTCAAGCCACGAAATAAATTCGTTCTTGTAAGCAGTTCCAGGATGAAAACGAGGTCAGATCCGTTGCTGTATAATGATTACAATCGCAGGTGGCATAGTCCATTGACCAGTCCATACAAACGTTCGTGCCTCGCAAAGAATGATTTTCTTAAGAATTGGTGGTGCATATGTCAAAAAAATAGTATGTTCATTACAATTCTTTATATGATGAAGATTCATTCCTATTGTTTGTATCCTATTCTTGTGTTCCTAAACGAAACTTACTTTCTAAATTACCGTCTTATATGCATAAGCAATGGTAGACCTTTTGGCCCTTAGTTTATCTCCTACAGTTGCCGTGTATTGGATAAAGCATTTGAGAAACAAAAAGATAACTAAGGATTTGAACAACAACAACAAAAACGAAAAGTAATACCTTCAACAACATCTATGGGTGTCTTCTTTCTCGAAAATTAAGAGATTATAATTTTTGTCTTTAGATGAAGTATTAATTCAGGAATACGATGCTTTTGCATTTTGTCATCATAAGTATTATTTCATTCTCAAATAATGACTAACCACTGTATATTTGCGATTTTGTGTTTGTCAAAGTTATGTTAAATTTAAAATCTCTAACTAAAATTTTATTAAAAGGGATTTGTGCATTTGATATGCGAGTTAAGTTTTTTAATTCGTTTGCTTCCGACATCGACACCTGTTATCTCACAGGAGGAAAGATTTCACATCAAACTCCTAGGAATTATGACATTTTTCTCTCTCTCATAAAATCAGGGACGAATTACCTTTGAAGCTTTTGTTTAGAAATAATACTGTATTTAAGCTTTTCAGCTTTTATAAGTCGTAAAAAATTAGATATTTAAAATTTTCAAAATTACTTCGGTCAACTTTTTCGAGATATTATTTATAGAAATTTGAAATCTATTTCTTTTCCAGTTACCAATTATAGATATTCAAAAAACAATGACGTGTTGGAGTATAAAGTAATAATAATATCTAAACCAAAATTGAGAGTTTTGCTGAAAAATGTCAATTTTATAACAGAAATTACTGCTAATAGGAAGCTTTGAAACGAATTAAATCAAGACCGACAAGTTTATTATTTTTCATTGAATCTAATTAACGAGTAAGGAGGTGGAGTAAAAGAAGATGATCCTATTTAAAAGTTGAAATAAATGTAAATAGTAAGATTATTACCTGAAAATACTTTGCAGTTCTTCTTTGTGATAATCTCTTGGTGGCATTTTGAAAAGGACCAACTTATCCAAAACCGAAACACCTGATGATCGAGGTCTCTTTTCTATAAAAATATAAGAATGGTGAAGAAGAATAAGAAAAATATAAGATTACGAGAAAATAAATATTTTTTTTTGAAGATGCACCATTTAAACATCAGTATGCATAATTTATCATAGAGTTCTTTGAATCATTAAAATTCAATAATTTTCTTGGAGATTTGCCTTTTCTGCACTAACGTACACTTGTTGTTCGATATTCATTATCACTAATTTATAGGGAAAACAGGGAAATCTGTCTTTAGAAAAATGTTTATAACTTTAATTGTACCAACGATTTCATGATTGTAACTACTGACAGTAATATGAATTCCATGATTGTAATTACAGATTGTAATAGATTTTCATAGCTTAAAGTATGCATTCATTATGTCTAAAAACTTTCAGAATTTTAATTTTATTTTAGAAGAAATGATTTTTAAAATTAGTCAGCTAAAGAATCCCATATTTTCTATCAATCAACACAATATTAATAGATGTAATTAAGTGATTCATATGAAATAAAGATAAAACTGCTTAATCAACCAACATAGAAGTCAATCTGCTTCCAAATTTCAATGAACATAAGCAAACTGTAAACTTTTTCGTATTCATTTTAAACCCATACTCTTCAAACTAAACATCGAATTCACTTTTACTCATTAGACTTGGGAGACCTCAGTGGTCTGTCTTTAATGTCTTTGATTTTAATCGAATTCTTTCTGGATTGTCTTAAGGATGGTATTTTCTTCCTTAATGCAATCGGATTTCACCTAAGAACCATACGTGTAAGTGCTTTTGGCCTATGCTAAATTTTTCGGGCTTGAACATTTTCTTTCCTGATATGACGCTGAAGTGGAGTTGATGCTAACTCAGGTATTATCCTCGACGTCTGACCACTGTTCAAATTTATATGGTCTATTTTATGTAGTCCTGATATGTCTTTAAAATGGGATGCTATTGAATTGTACTATAAAGTGTTATGTAATGAAGATGACTATACGTATCCGCAAGCTGCATAAAATCATCCCTGTTTTTCATCATCTGTAAATTAATTCAAAATCTTTTTTACCCTTTCCTTACTTTATTTCTCATTTTTTTTCCTTTGAGTACTTCTCCTTATCTTATATATTAATTTTTTTGCTTTAATTTCTTCTAATTATGTAGTCGCTTTCCTTTTCATTGCTTCTTTATCAAACCGAATTCGCTAAAAAAATCTCAAAATTGTATTTAAACATTCAGATAGGTTAACATTGCAATTAAATTACTACTTTTTAATTACTACTACTCAAGTTGGTCACGATTACTCTACATTTAATTTAGCGCATTTAATCATTAATATAGCACAATTATTGCATTTTTTATGGATGTATCTGTATGTTTTATTCTCTTTATCATTCATTATATTTATATGAAATGTTTTGTTGCATTGATTATTATAATTTCCATAACTAAATATTTATAAGCATAATTTAATGCTAAGTTTAAACTCATATTTGCATTAAATATGTAAACACAAGTTTGTTCAGATTGCTTCATATCATTTTGTTGAAAATGTAAGAAACAGACAATCTTTAATTTGATTTTATTCATCTGACAATCTTTAATGTTTTCTGACTCAATTATTTTTTTAAAAATTAATATTTCCAATGTATATACTATTTTTTGCCAATTACGTGCCATTTTACATCAAACTGTGTGCCTTAGGTTGCATTTTATTTCCATATTTTGTTTAGCGCTGGTCCTTTGATGCATTATTGTATGATACCATTGTAGTGATAGCTATATGAGCCAATTAACATCCTTCAAGCGGAAGGGTCCCTTTTGCTCGATCGATATGATACTCGGCTACTAACTATAAGATTCGGAGTTCGGGTCTAGCGCTATCCGCTAAATCCCCCTACAATGGTAACCCAACCGACCTTGGATAAACGCAACCTTCACCCTTAGCTTCGTTCAACTGCCGTGGCACCCTCTATCGGCGACTCAAAGCTCTAGGCGCGCATTAAATATGACAATTTTTAACTTCACAACCAATTCACATAAGTATCGTTCGCCAAAACTCACTGGGGGATACTCTGTGGTGAATTCAATATAAGCCAGATAATATCCTTCGAGCTGAAGGGTCCCTTTTGGTCGATCGGTATGATACTCGGCTACAGGCCCAAACGTCGCAGGTTCGTACCGCGACCTTCAATCGTTACACCATAATTAGTATCATACTACAAAGTATTTATGATATTGAAATAAAAAACAGCAAAAAATTTAAATAAATGAGTTAAGTGGGGCAGGATATAATAGATTATAACTATTTAATTCTAACATCCTGTTTCATTATGGGATTGGAAAGATTACATACAATTTATAACATTATTTAAAAAGTTAAGCAAAATTCGCAAATAAAGTTTACTAAATGCAAAGAAAAAAAAGTTTCTTGTGAAATTTTGGTTATATTTCCAGTTAATTTTAAGACATTAAATGTCAAAGCCGATACTAATAACACTAAATATATGCAAGAAATTTAAATAGGGTTGAATAAAAATAAAGATTAAATATTGAATTTCATAAACATTTATCATCTATGATTTTTTTTTGTATATAGAGATATATTTGTATTCATTCAATCGTGTACTTCCATCGACTCTCCTTTTTTAACTTTTTCAGAAAACATCCAAATTCCTTTTTGAAAATATCTATTACCTTTGAATGCTATCACCAATTTTTTTACTCTTTCTTGTAATTCTGAATACATACCGTCTTCTTCTTTAGCCTGAAATCATCAATTTTTATTACATTTTTTTCTGTTTTATCCTGTTTAATATTTACATAAAATTCAGCTAGGAGTTCTTTTTTTCTATTACAGACGTGAAAAAAATCCTTTTAAACTTTAAGATATAAATCAATATCTATTATTTTTTATTGGCATACACATTTTCAATGATACGGGATACTTCTTTCTATAGTTAGCGGCTCTTTTGAATTAAAGATAGTAACTTTGAAATGTTATTTGAAGTCCTTTAAGAATAAGGATTCGAAAAACTGTTTTTTTTTACAACCGAAGTATTTCGAGTTCTCTTTTATTGCGAAGGATAATTTTCATTGCTTTTCTAGAAAATAAAAATTTTAAGCCTTTTTGAGATTTTTTGAATTGAGCAGCTAGAAGGAGGAAAGCTATTGATTTCTATTTACAATTTCATAGAAAGAAATAAGGAAATAAAGATTAAAAGGAAATCTGCTATGCATATTTCAATGTATCATGTCAAAACATCATTTATTGAGCGGCCAAGCACCACGTGCTCGTGCGAATTAAATTTTATTTTTACTCATTTTAATTGATTCATTAATGAGTCACTTTAATAATGCAAACGATCCAAAATTTTTTTGTCTCGCCTTTATTGTTTAAAAAAATATCACATTTCCTATTTTTTTTTCAGCCGGCTTTCTGGCACAGAGGTACCACGTCTTCCTCGTGTTCTGGGATTTCCGGGTTCGAGTCTGGGTTCGGCCATGATTGTTCTGTGAGATGTGTGCTGTGCCTTCTTGTAAAATGGGGCTGTGCAAGTAAATGTGGTGAGTGTGTAGTTAAGTCGTACTCTTGGCCCTAGTTGGCTCTAATTCAAAAACAAGAGACGCTCCTTCCGGCTTAAATTTGTTGCTTTATCAGCAGGGGGCTTGTCCATGGCCAATGCCACACGTAAAAACAATTTCCTTTCATATAATCATGTTCATAAAATGACATTTTCATAGGCTTTATTTTTTGTAGTCATTAACTTTTTTTTAATCAGAGCTATTGACAATGCAATGGAAACGCGTTTTTAAAAGCTGATGCTCGTGAAGCTATATAAAATGTTTATTTTTAGCCTATGGATTTTTGTAGTCCCCAAAAACCTCAGACCCTAAACAACATCATGCTCTGACATGATAATATAATTTGCACTATTAAGTCATGGTAGAAATATTATTGAAAGAATGTCTTAAGGTATCTTGAATGATAAATTTTCTGAAAAATAACTATGCAAGTACAACAAAAATTGAATCGAGATACATAACATTTGTGTTTATTCTGTAAATGGATATGGAGCTTTTAACGTGGTGTTTGGCATTTAGTTACTATGCAATATGACTCAATTATCAATTTAAGGGGAGCGTAGTATAAGTCATATATTGATTTATGAGTATATACTGATTAAATCAATTACAATAATTAATATTTGCTTTGAATAAACATTGTCTCAGTTATTGGAAGTAAATGTCTTTCATTTTTCAACATTTTCTTATAAATGCAGCATTATTTTTAGTTTCATTTATTCAACAAAATTTATATTTGAGGGCATAGCAGTTATAACCAAAAAAAAATATTTACGAGATTTAAAATAATTTATACAATGAAATTTATAATTTTCAATTAAGTATTGCCATAGGAAGGAATATAATTTGATAGAAATATCATAACATTAGTTCAGTATTTTATGTCATTCATTTTGAAGTATACCGTTAACTTCTCTTAGATTTATATTTTAAAGTTCACAAAAATAATATTTAAATTACTGAATAAAATCTGACAAGTATCTTCCTATATTAATAATTACTTATTATTTATAAGAATATTTATTAAATGTTTGATTTCTAATATATATCTAACATGAAAACTTTTTTAAACTTTTATTTTAAAACATATTGAAAATTTATGAAAATAATTTTAATTTAACAACATAACATCAAAAATTATTAAATTGCATAAAATAAAAACCCATAAAATGTTAACCCAAAAAGGAGAAAATTTAAAAACATTTTAAAAATATTTTTTTAAAAAAAACTTTTGGCTGAATTCATAATAAATTTATCAAATTGAAAAAAAAAATTCAGATATAAAAAAATGGTTCTTAATGATAAAAATGTCAAATTTCAGGTTTTATTAATAAAAAATATTAAGATAAAAAAGTATTCTGAATATTGTCATTATTTTATAATTCACATCTGGCTTGAGTCAATATTTCTTTTCAGAGTACGATGGATTCAATTATGCATTTTTACGAATTAGAATTAGGAAATTTATCAGGTATGTGTATTAAAAAATAAATACGTCAAATTCATTTAAAAAAATTATTTAGAATGAAATGTTATTTTCTCAAAAATTAAAAGACATAAATTTTTTTAAATTTAAAAATATTTCAGGCGATACAATTTTTAATTTTTTCTATTATTTTTTTACTTATTACTTAGTATTAATTTATTTAGAATAAAACTGCGTATTATTTTGTAATTGTTATTTGTATTTGTTAACTTAGTTTTTTGTGTATTGTTTGTATTAGTTAAATTATATATTTTGGAAATATTTTTATGCTCTTTCACTGAATTTTCATAAGAATTTTATGAAAATTCATAAGCTAAAATTGGCTTTAAATTACCTAAATTATCTTATTTTGTTCATACTTTATTTTCTTTTGATGTTTAACCAACATTTTACTATCAATTCTATCTAATTTCTTCAAAAACTAAAATGAAACATTTCAAAGAAATTTAAATCTAATCACAATATTATTTTCAGGAAAGTAATTAAAATGTGCTTTTTATTTATCTGGGCTTTTGTAACTTTCATTTTACTGAACAATATATCTTATAACGCTATTTTAGTTGAATGTAAACATGCATTTTGATGAAGAACCAATAAAAATAAAATTTCACATTTCTATCTTTTTTACCTATTTTAAAGCCCACTGTCCACTTAATCGTATTTTTAATCCATAAAACGTAGCATTTCAGAAAATGTTCATGCTTAATTTGGGGCTAACATATGATAAACAATGAATATAACAAATCTTTTTACGTAACGTTCCTTTGAAAAATTACGCCCATCCTAATTATTACGAGGCATTTACGCAACGTACGGGGATGTTTACTGACCGGTGCTTATTTCGTCACTGATGGTTTCGTAATATCTTTTGGAGTATCAGGAGCACTCAGAGCTCACAAGCATTAACCTTCGTAATAACATCGAGTTCATTAAGCAACGGCATATTGCTTAATATAGAGCCATCTTATTACCTGGTTGAGTCATTCTAGCATCTAGGGCAAAATTCTGCAGGCATCTGCAACCGTTACTTGAGACACGCTTGTGATGGCATTAGATATAAACAATAATGACCTATTTTATTTAGTATAGTTATCTTTGAAAATTAATCATTTATTAAATTAGCATATATAGTTAGAATTCATGAAGTTTTTAAAACGTTGCTTTAAAATATGTGCTTATGAAATAGTATTCTGTAGTTATATGCAAACCGTTACTGGAGACAGGTTTGTTATTGCTTCGAATGTAAACAATAATAATCTATTTTATTTGGTATAGTTAGATTTGGAAATTAATTATTCATTAGATTAACATATTTAGTTAGAATCCAAGGTATTCCTAAAAAGGGTTTTTATATTAGTCGAGCGCCAGCTAAAAATCGCCAAAGAAATTTGGCGCAATTCTTCATTAATTTTGAGATTTTTCGCTTTAAAATCACTAAGAAATTTGGCGGAATTCTACATTTTGGTGACTCTTCACTGACGCCTGGCTAAAGGAAAATTATTTAAAAAATGTTGCTTTTAAACACGTGCTTATAAAATATTATGGATAATAAATTATGATGCTTTTGAAAAATGGAATAGGTTCGGGTTAAATATAAAAAAAATGAACTAAGACAGTTCCCTTTTTTAAATTCTTGATATAAGAGAAATACATAAATGCTGAATAGCGGTGAAAATAGAAAAATGATATATTGAAAATGCAAAAATGTAAATATTATGTTTAATATTTTGAATAAATATTTTAATCAAGAACAGATATCGGTAGGAGAAAATTACTGATAAATATATATATTGTAGATGTTAACAACTCTATTATCTTTTGAAAGAGCAGGTGACACTATCTTATTTGCATCATTAAGTATATTTTCCATGATCCTTCTTTGGTGGTCATTATTAAATTGTACTCGAAGTGAGCGTCATGCATTTTTGTGTTTGTTTTGGATAGTAAAATATGGAATTAAAAAAATAATTAAATACCTCTCCCTGAAACTTCTCTATTATTTTCATATGCCTCATAATGAAGTTATAAAAAGTCTCCTCCCTTTATTATATCAAAATTAGTTTTGTTTGAAGGATTCATGTTCTACTAACCAGAATGCCAATAATACAATAAATAATATTAAGCAATCATTATGTTCTGTTTTTGAAGGATTCATGTGGGAATATATGCATATAAACATAAATTCAATTCTTTAACTATGATTTCTAGAAATAGTAATTTTATACTTCCAATTTATGTATTATTTTCTACTAACCCTAATGCCAATAACATACCAATAATAATAATAAAGGACTCTAAATTACGCTTTTTTTCGTTTTTGAATTATGTATGGGAGAATATATGCATATAATTCTATATAGAATTCGCTATGTTCAATTTTTAGAAGTATTAACTTTCGTACATTCAATTTAAATATTATTTTACACTAAACTTATTTCAATTTATATATAACAAACAGTTAACTTATATTAATTATATTATTCAATTTATATTTTGTTATACAAACGTATCATCAATTTATATAATATTTTATGCTAAATGTATTAAATTTTCAAATTTTCCTTATTTGTAATGGACACATTTTTTAGATATCATGTTCCTTTATCTCAGGTAGTATCATTTTGAGACATGATAACAAAAAGTTTTAATTTTTATCCCATTTTTAGAATGACACCACATTCATCCACTCACCATAGTAAGCTGTCATATCCATAGGATTGGCTTGAACCAAGTTGTGACACTTCTTGAGTTCTCTGAGAAACAACTGGGTGCAGCACACCAGGTTCACCAGCTGTTGACTGTCGACAGGTATGCCCTCGGAAACATCACTAAAGAAAGCGAAAAACATTGTAAATAACACACTTAGAACTGCAATAAAGCTGAGAAATACATCTGTGAAAAAGTGTATATTTATTTCGGCAGCGTAAAGAAAATAATAAAAAAATCCATTGATATTTGAATTGAAACCAGAGCAATATAACAGAATATTGCTATCTTGAAGAAACAGAAATGCCGACAATTCCGAAAAATGCCAATCATTTTGGTTCCATGAATGCATTTTCTTTACACTTTCGAAGCGATATAAACACTTCATGGTAGAATATGACATACAAGTAAAAAAAAATCCGTACAGATAAAGCAACTACAGAAAAACTAGGAAAAAGTGGAAACTGAAAGCAAATCGGAGAAAAGAAGAAAAATACCTAAAATACATGAAAAAAGAAGAAACATATAAAATATATGAGAAAGAAATAACTTTTCACCTTGGTCTGTTATAGCGTTTGGAATGAAGACTATATTTTCATTTAATTGGTTGTTGGTTATAAAAAGAAAATTTGATTAGAAGCATTCATACACTTATTTCAATTATTTTGCTTGAACTATATTTAATTATTCCTACCGATTTCTGTATAAAACACGGCCAATTATAAAACGGCAAGCAGACAGCGCATGCGTAGAAAGGGAATGGTTTATGTTTGCCATAATTTCAGAAGACATATTCAGATATTCCATGCTTGGCTATAAATTGCCGTTTCGGCGTCCCTGAATATTTATTTTGCGCCGCGTATCGTATTAAAATGATGGATATTTACACAAAGAAACAGGGTAAAAAATTTTTAAAAAATATGCCAACTTTCAAAAAACTATAGAAAAGAAATAATAATTAAAATAAAAAAAGAACACAATCTTGCATCAGAAAGAGCGAAAAATGTCAGAATTAATCTGATCAGTAAACGATTTTTTTCTCTCTCTTCCTCTCGGAAAAGAACAACAGCAAATTCTAAAAAAAGCAAGGGCAGTAAGAAAAAAAATACTGAAAAGTAGCATGTAATTGTCCCGTCGGGAATTGTTGTGGTTCGAGCAGCATTTTTTAGCCATTCTGCACATTCGCTGCCTATTTGCTGTCTTAAAACTGACCGAGTGTAAACAGGGCTTCAGTACAAAACTGTCTTGTATATACCTTTTGCGAAAAAAAAATTATCTAAGCGAGGTAAATCGCTAACTTATTAAATTCACAAAGACAAATAGAATAAATATATATTTACTCATATCATCAAAAAGATGAAACCATTGTTCGCAAGAGTATCAAATGTTGAAGATAAGTATCAAGGAAAGGAGGAAATGAATAGCATAAAAGAAAGGGAAATTAAGCTGTAAGTTCACACTAGTCAACTTTTTCGCGTTATTACTATTCATATTGAGTTATCTTACGCAAATTAATGATCAGGAAATGAGTATATATGAATATGCTATGCCTCTTAGAATTCATATATATGATTAAAATTAGATGTGAGGTCTTACTAAAGAACTTGCATAGAATAGGAATCCTCTTGCAGCTTTTACTTAGTAAGATCCTTCAAATTTTGAAATATATATTATAATGATATTACTCTCTAATGCCCACTAGTATTTTTACCTAGATTTTTAATAATAGCATTTTTAATATCATACATTTTTAATCTAACTACAATATATATTGAAAAACATTTTGTTGATTTAAATTCCGTGTAGTCACAGGTAAGAAAAACGGCATACTTTAGGAATTTTACTTCTTGAAATTATTTTTACTGAGTATTATCCGAGTTTATTAAGAGCAGTCAATCTTCTTTCTGCAAGACTGTTACAAAATCTTCCTCGTTCCGTTCAGTACAAGGGATCCAATTGTAATTCTTACCGGTGTCATGGCACAGATGTAGAGCGCCTTCCTTGTGATCTGGATCTTTAGGGTTCGCGTCCCGATCAGGGTATGGTTGTTCTTCTGGTTGCTATCTGTGAAGTGTATGAATGTGCCCCCCCCCCCTGTAAAAAGGGGTTGTGTAAGCGAATGTGAGAATTGTGTAGCAAAAGTCGTACTTTTGACCCTAGTTGGGGCTACTTGAAACAAGAGACGCATCCTCGGCTTAAAATCGCTGATGGCGTCAACAAGCTTCTCCATGGCAAGTGCCATTAGTAACAACAACAACAGCGAATTGTGATTCTTTGCGTATTTATCGAAAAAAGTAATTAATGGTTGAATTTTACTCTGATCACTATCATACATCAGACCAGATTAAAATTTTTGGTATTGAAAAGGATCTTTTTATTCGTTTTGAAAATAAAAAAAATGAAAAGAAGAGTTTTAAGACATATAGAAATATTATTCTGTTCATTGTAGATTTCATATTTTCTAAAGTGTTACTTATTATTTGTAAATTTTGAATTATAATTTATTGATATTGCTTGAAGTTATAAGATATGAGAAGTATGAAAACCTCTGCTGTCCCTGTCTGATTTGTTCTATCTATGCCGGCATTTACCCGACTCTTTATAATCTATTCACAAATCCGTCTTGGATTGGTTTGGTTTCCCAATTTTGGATAAAAATAGATTTTTTTGAAGCAAATTATTTAGATTCATTATTGAAAAATTTATGATGTAATCCTTAAGAACAATTATCAGAAAAAAGACAATTTTATGAATTGAGAAAATTTAAATTGTGAGAATTACAGTATTTTGATATTAATAAATACTTGCCTATTTTTGTTGACCCTAAAAACTTTCTATGTTGTTAAAATGAAAACATTAGGAAATTAATCCAACAAGATGTCTTTCTTTTTTCATGAAATGGGTCGTAAAATATTGGAAAATTTCTGCCTTTGATCTCATGCATTTTTTCTCAATTCAACATTATTAACATCCTTACAGATGTAAGCATATAGTGTTTTGAAATCAATATTTCTACTTTTTCTTGAAGAACTTTCACAAATTTATTTAATCCAATAATTAGCATCCTGAATCTGATATTTTTCATTATTCAGAAAACATATCGAAAAGTTGACTTAAACCAAATCACACTCTTCTTTTATGTTTTCAAAGTGAAATCACGGAATTCACAAATTCATTGGTTATTATAGCTCTTCTCAACTTTTGCAACCAAATTTGAAGAAATAGCGTTTTTCAAGAAGCTGCACAAAGGGAAATTGCCTTTTGGTTAAAGTTAACAAAAAGGTGAATTAACAAAAAGATAATATTTCATATAAAACTAAATAAGTTTTCACTATTGCATCCTTGTAATTAATAATTATTGTAGCTGTTTTCAATTTTCATATCTGAATTAAACATTTTCAAGAATTTATAAAAGGGAAAATTTTATTTAAATAAAATAAAAAAAATATTATACCTGTCCTTCAGGAACCTCTGTTTATTAAAAAAAGATAACTTTTTATATAAAGATAAATCATTGTATGCTCATTGTATCTTTGTTATTAATAATTATTGTAACTCCTTCCAAATTCTATATCTGAATTATGCATTCTCGAAGAGCTATGTATAGCGCCTGAAAATATATTATTCAGATAAAAATTAAATAAAAAAGCTTATGTCCTTCTTGACCCTCTGTGTATCAAAAAAAAAATTAACATTTTATATAAAAATAAATCACTGTACGCTTGTAACAATAATTAGTGTAGCATTAGAATCAATAATTAGTGTAGCATTAGAATCCATAATTAGTAAAGCATTAGAACAATAATTATTGTGGCTCCTTCCAACTTCTATATCTGAACTATACATTTTCCTGGAACTATGTATAGCGTCTCGAAAATGTTTTATTCATATATGTATTATTAAACAAATGTAAATGTATTATTAAATAAAAATTCAGGAAATTTTTTATTTAAATAAAATTAAAAATATTATATCTGTCCTTCAGGAACCTCTTTATTAAAAAAAATTTAACTTTTCGTATAAAAATAAATCTTTGCAAGCACATTGTATCTTTGTTATTAATAATTATTGTAACTCTTTCCAACTTCTATATCTGAATTATAAATTTTCGAGGAGTTACACAAGGGAAACTTTTATTTAGATAAAATAAAAGAAGCTTACAGCTGTTATATATAAGCCTGTATTTTTTAAAAAAAGTTATCTTTTTAAATGAAAATAAACAATAAAAATCTTAATACATCAAAATTCATCGAGAAGTATTTGCAATATCAACTATTTATAAGAAAAAAGGTTTAAATTTATATTGTATTTGGCTTATATACGTGAATTACCTTCGGATTTGTGGCATGATGATTTCGTGAGCTGAGATACACAAATCCAAGCACTTCCTTCTGCTTTCTCGAATACGATCTCGGATTTCAGCGCAATCCTGCGGCTTGGCTATATGGACAAGATGGTCTCGAAAGACGGCGAGACTATTGTTTAGCTCTTCGATAATCTGAAAATAAATCAAAATAAGTAATTAAATGCTTTAATATTTTAGCAAACATATTTAATGGTGTATTTTTTAAATTATGTCAGATTATAACATTTCTTCAAAATATGTAGAATTACACAACACGTATAGAATCCTATCACTTTAAATAAGCAGTTCCTGTGCATATTGAAATTTATTTATTTCGTTTTTCTCGTAAATGGCTCTGATATTTTAGATAAAGTTTCATATTTAGATAAGGTTTTGATTTTTAAATATATCTATATAGGCTCATAATGTGAAAAAAATGCGATTTTCTATTCATTCATAAATTCCATTTTTTTTATTATTACCATGATGATGGTGAAGTGCCCGTTTTACAACGAAAGGAAGGGTGTAGTAGCTTCTGAAGGTATGGACCTCATGAGCACCCGATGGCAGAAGTCTGACGTCTAGATAAGTCTGACGTCTAGCCCCCTTTTACAGGGGGGTACATTCACACACCTCACAGAACACAGAAAAAAACCATGCCCTAACATGGAAGCCCAGATCCTGAGGAAGACGCGCTACCTCTGTGGCAGGAAGCCGGCACTGAGGTAACATTATTACTATGGTATTACTGTTTATTAGATTAAGTATATTCAACTTAGAATTTGATATATGGGCCGTGCAGTATATATTTTAGAGCAATATGAATGTAGAACATTGAGGGATCTCGGTTCGAGTCGCATTTTCTCCTTCCTTTTCGAGTAACGTGTTAAACTGTGCGTATTAATGATTTTTTTAGTTAAATAAGCCGTTCATATGAAGGTAAGTAAAAAAAATATTAATTTGTAATTTGTAAGAAATATGTATAAGATAATATCAAAAATAATTTTTTAATTCATGAGTAAAAACATTGTAAGCAATTAATTCATTATAAATAAAAAAGAAATGGAATTTAATTTGTTTGTAATTTTAAGCATTAAAATCAATTGGTGTATTTATATAATTAAAAGATCGTATTTTTTAGAATTGTCACCTTTTTAAACCAGAAGAATTATTTATCGAAATTATTATTATATTTTTAAATAATACAAGACATAGATAAAAGTTTCATAAAGCAATTATACAAATAAATATCTCCTAAAACAGTTCAAATTGAGCCAAAATACAACCTTTACAAAATACAACCTTTTAAATAAATATCAAGTTTCATATTAATTATAAAATATTATTAGATGAAAACAAGCAAGAATAATTTTGAATATTTAAAGTTGTCCCTATAGTACATTATTTTTATTATGAATCTATCTATTTTTCTTTTAGTAAATGATTGAGGTCCGAAAAAATTATGTTCTTCAAAATCTAAATATCTCCTTACACATTTAATTAGTTTTTTTTAATCATTCAATCTTTTAAGATATTGACGGAAAATCATCTAGCAATTAATGAAATATATAATATGCATATTATTCAGATCGAAAAAGTATTATCTGTATAGAATTAAGGCAGTTTTTACTTGACTTCGATTTATGTTCAAAAGTCTTTATAATAACTTTCTCTAAAAATATATTTTTTAATGTTGTATTCTTACAAATTTCGTTATTATATATTTAAAGAAAAACAAAAGCATATCTCTAAATTCCTGTTGAAATATTTGCTATAAATAAGTTTATCGGAAGATAGCGAAGAATTCTTACAAGCGTTTTCCTAGAGTGATTCAGGTTAATTGACTTATTATGAAAGAAATTATTCTATCTTGTGAAACAATAACTTGATGCAAAAAATCGTATCTATTATTTATTTTCGTAGTTTAAATGAAACCAGATAAATGAATGATCAAAGATTTTTAATAGAAATAAATTTATATTCAAAATTATCTTAAAGAGATTTCTTAGCAATATAATGGTTTTGAAAAAAAAAAGAATTAAAAATTTATCATTAAGTCATTTGAATAATTATTTTTAAATTGTCGTTGTTTCTTATGTCACTTAGCATGAACAAGCTCGCTGAGGTAGTCAGTGATTTAAATTTGATCAGCGTTTATGTTTTGTAGTTGCGCCAACTGGGACAAATGGTACGACTTAGTTACACAATCACCACATTTGCTTGCACATCCCCTTTTAACAGGGGGGGACATTCCCATAACTTACAGTTAGGACATAGAAGAACAACCATGCCCGAACCGGGATTCGAACCCTCGACCACAGAGAAGACGTACTACCTCTACGCTAGGAAGCCGACTATTTTTAAACAGTAATTTCAATTTGAATTCGGTAAGATTTAAAGCATAATAAGTCGTTGTGACATAGGGTTGAACTTTTTGGATCGTATATTAAAAATTTTCATTATCTCTGACTTCACATTGCCATTATCGTATAAGAGAAAATAAAAATTGCAAAAGTACAAAAAGTGCTTTAAATAATCTATTTCAAAGGACCGTGGAGAAATTAAAATTTTTGAAATCAAATATAAACTTTTGCTTGAAAAATTATGAAATTTCGCTTTTGAGAATTCTATATTCTCATTTTAAATCCGAAACTTATTTACAATAGTTAGGTATAAAAAATTATACAGCTAATTAGATAATATAAAAGAAATCCATGATATTTATATCGATAATTCACGTTAAAAAGGCACCAATCCTACCAAAAACGAAAAAACGAGAATAATCGGTTCAAATGAATTGTGTTCTAACAAATTATGCTTCCTGGAAAATCTGTAAGGTTTAAAGAACTCTATTAATTTAATTTCGCATTAGTTGACAAAAAAATTAAAATTATGCCTAATCACGGCTTTATAGTGCTCAGTTTCAAGGAATTTATAGTAAAATTTAAACAAAAATAATCATAATATTACAAATATATAAGCGACAATAAAATAATATTTCACATTTCGATTCCTACTATTAGCTCACACTCTACCTATATATGTCTTGCTCAAATTTTGAATTATTAATAAAATACTTTTTATTCATCCACTCTAGTTGAAGTAATTTTTTAAAACTTTTAATGGGAGACATTTGATGTTAATATAGTTATTTCAAATATTAATTCATTAATTTTTTATTTATTAATTAAAAACCAATTTTCTCACCAAAACTGTTCATTTCCCCACCGCCAAATCAGTAACGAATTCAGTTTGTAGCCTCAATTGGCGTTGAAAATTCAACGCTAATCGAGTGAGTTTTGATTGTGTTCTGAGTCTGTTATGATTTTTTTTCAATGGATACGAACTAGATTTGGCTTTGGGTAGGTATAATTTTTTGATCAATTATTTTTATTAATCGTAATTATTTTATAAAAAGTAACAAAAATAATATTTTTTGTTGGCCTAAATAGGAATCAAATTAATTTTTTATATAACTAGATTATTTATAATATGAAGTTACAAAAATCTTTTTTTGATACCCTCGGAAACTGAATAGGGAATAGTTCCAGTTAGAAAACAGAAACTCCTCGGCAAACAAGGAAAAAAAGGGAGTACAACAAATAAATGATGCAGTTTCTTTGGACCGGAAAGAACCAAATTTCATAAACAAACTCTGGAAAGGACGGGGAAAGGAATGCAACAAGAAGGTTTAATTACAAAGGTCAATAAAGAATGAAGGGGATTAGTGTTGTCAGAATTAAAATTTGGCCAATAAATTACTATGAAAGTATTAAAAAAATGGATATTCAAAATTTTATTAATACTTGAGTTATAAAAGAATATCCAAGTAGAGGTGAATAAAATGTGGTATTAAAATTACAAAATATATCTTTTATTCATGAACATTTTATTCCCTGAGTCGTCGCTCAACATTTTCGAACTACTGACTTTCCCTTGCATCGACATTTTTTATTCCTTTTTTCCCCTCCGGAATTCATATCTGCATGTTTTCTGCAGTTTGCCAATGAAAGTCATTTCATTCCGTTTATTAGTTTTAGATGCCTTGCTTCCTAAGAGGAAATAATAGTTTAAGGCTAGACCGCATTTTTTATTTTGGCTTTTCCATATCTATTACAAATTACTATGAAATTTGGATGATTTGTATTTAAAAAACTTAATAAAATATATTTTATGGTTTATTTCAAAATGATTAAATGATGAAAGCTGTAAATGCAGCATAATTCGAAATAATTTCTATAAAATTTTATTTTGCCTTCCCTAATTTTGCATTAGAGATGAATTGATGCCGAATTGTTAATATTAGTAAGAAGATCGTATTAATTACTTCCTTTATTGAAAGCATTGCGTTTTGAGTTATCATTTGAGAAATTCTTTGACGGAATCATTTCAAAATGTGATGCATATCTATACTTGAAATGCTAAATCGCTGTAACAATGCATAAATGAAAATTAATTCCAAAATGTTGCAAGAAAATACATTAGAATAAAAACTAAGAAACTGCCCTTTACAAATATAAAATAATAATGATATTTGTTATTTATTAATGGCCCTTTAAAAATAATAAAATTGAAACGGCTATTTTGTTATTTCAAACAAACTCAATTTTGAAATGAAAAAAATTACCGCTAATTATCTATATCATGTTCAAGACACATTTCTTTGTATATCAATGCCAATTATTAAATTCTTTAATTGAAATAATTGACTAATAGCTTTGTTATTTGAAATTATAAGCGCAATAATGATTCTATGATATTCTGCATATTATTATTCTAACGAAATTGCTGTAGAAAATTCTAAACTGTTCAGAAGTATTAATAGAATGAAAGTTCAAGAAAATCATTTTTAAAAGTAACAAAAAAGTTTGTTTATTTATGTTAAATTGGAACTTTAACACTGTTGTTGTTTCATATGGCCCTTGCCATGGACAAACTCGCTGAGGTATTCAGCGATTTAAGCCTAATCAGCCTCTCTTGTTTTGTAGTAGCGCCGACTAGGGCAAAAAATACGATTTTTGCTACTCATTCATCACATTCACTTGCACAGCACCTTTTTACAAGGGCAGGAGGGGGGGATTGCATTATCACATCTTACAGATAGAACACAGATCAACCACGCCCGAGCCGGGATTCGAGCCCGGGACAACCAGATCGCAGGGAAGACTCGCTATCATTATCACAGGAGCCGGGAACTTGAACACTAAAAAGGTGCAGACAATGAGTTAGTGGAATGCATTGTTTTTAAGTTTGAAAAGAATTATGTGTCGTACAGTATCAGCATTAAAGAATATATGTAGAATATATAATAACATAATTTATTTTTAAGCACATAAAATAGAATTTTTTAAGCTGATAGCAGACTTGTAACATAAATTCATTTAGTTCATATTTCGTCAATTTTATGTAAAGTGTATTTCACATTCATTTTAACCTTTTATATTTCTAATTTTAACCTTCGAAACTCTGCTTCTAATGCTGGTAAATAAACAGTACTAAATAAAAGTTTATTATTGTAACCAACGTTCTTCGAATTCGAAGTTTTTATATCTAAATATGCTTTTAGTAAGCAATAAATGGAAAAACTATCCCAGGTTTAATGCCCTTTCCCAACAATTCCCTCACCAATTTATTTATCTTTTTCCGGAAGGCTAAAACCAAATGTTATCATAAAAGAGCCAATTTCCCGAAGGATTGTGCAATTTTTATAAGCTAATAAATGATATCAAAGTGTTAGGGCTAATGGTTCTGTATAGGTCACAATGCATCAATATAAAATGGAAGAAGGTTTACTCAATTATCTGAAAATAATGTTACATGTAACCTCTGATATTAGATATATAACACGAACTAGACTTTGAAGAATTTCATCAGAACTGACAGAACTGTAAAAAACTAACGGTAATATCTATAATGTAACATATTGACACAAGTGATTTTGTTGGTTGTTAATACAAAATCGATTTGAACAAAATAATAGGTAAATGAAATAATTGTCAAAGAGCTAATAAAATAAGTGAATTGAAATGAATTCAGAAACAAATAAATTATCAATATCCACTGAAACTTAATTAAGAGACGATTATCAAATGCTTAACCACTTAACTGTTTTATGTACTTTACTAATAAGATGACACCTTCTATTTTGGGTATATTTTCTTATTTTGATTCAAATGGAAATCTATTGAATACTTGATTTAACAATGTATTCAAAGTAATTTTAATATTCATTTATAATCGTTATGATGGTTTAATTTTTGCGTACAACTATCAACATTTCGACAAATATATGCACGTATGGCATAAAGGAAAAACAGTTATGTGGTTAATATAATTCAAGTGAACATGGTTCTTTTATAAACTAATTTCGGGACATATATGGATCAATCAATATTGATGCATTTAATGGAGTGGTATATCATGATTTTCAATTTACATAATCGTTTGTGCCGCATGAAATGCTTACGGAATTAAAAATAGAAGCATAATATATATTTAAGCATTTAAATACGTTACAAGATAAGTAATGTTTAAAAATGAATGCGCATTAAAAATGCACCATTTTTTACTTGTGAGGTCTTACTTGTGTAGTGCACGATAATGCTCCATATGACTTCAGTTATACCTACAAGTTAGTACAGCGTTTTTGATTATTTGTGCTAGAAACCCACCTTACAGCCCATATTTCACACCGTGTGATTTTCTTCACTTCGGATAGTTGAAAAAGCATTGTCAGGTGTTTATTTCAGAACCATTATCGAAGTTCAGGAAGTTATCATAATGTGGTTTTACGACCAGCCATAATTTTTCTTCTTACACCAATATCGAAACATTGTTTGATCTATAACTCAAATACTTCAGCTATCACAGTGGCTGTGCTAAAAGTAATATGTATTGGTCATTTGGAAAAGATCCATAAAGAAATTTATTTCGGATCCGAACTTTTATGGTGTCCTTACGTTTTTCCAATTCCGAGTCATGATCTCAAGTAAACGAACTGATTCGAACCCGACATTTTTGCATATTTGAGGATTTGTGGTTGGCAGCAAACTGCAATGCAAATTTGGAGACTATTTAAGCTTACCTCGTGTTTGTGTTTTTGAGAGTGAATATCAGAAGTGATATAAGGTCTTCGGTCGAGGCGGATGAGAAGTTGGTTGTGTGCAAGTGGTTTGTTGCTTCGCCGTTTTAAGATAGGTTCTTTCAGTTCGTGTAAATGTTACACAAAGGATGAATGTCTCAAATCCGTTGATCAAGGTCTGGTAATGTCAATTTGAACTTTGATTTTAATATTTAATAGGCATATTGACTTTGAACTTTATAATCAATAAAAAGTTATTTTAAAGAAACTGTTTTCAACTTTATGGCTCTTAGACATAAACATTCACAGTCAACTTTGCTGAAGGTTGAATTGTTTCACTCAGATAAATAATATGTAGCAATAACTTTCTTCATTTGTCTATTTCTTTAATTTTAAAAGTGCACCTTTTCTTTCAGAGAACTTGTTATTTTACTTTTATCAACCCTAGTACATAAAAGTAAGAAAACTGAATAAAGTCGTACATATAATTGATTAAAAGATTCTAATCAGCGGAAAGAAATTTTAATTCAATGATAACCATTTGATTGTGATCGGTTTTCACATTTACCAGTTCATTCATACGTGATACTTTAAGAAAGGATGTTATATCGTCGGAAGAGAAATTTCTTTGCACATGTTTTAAACTGGTTATGTCTTTAAAATCTTCAGTAACAAATTTAAATTCGAGTTTATCACTCAAACATGGCGCTGATTAATGGAATTAATAATGGCCGGTCATAAAACATTATTCTATGTTAGGAAATGGATACTACAATTGGCGAAGGGAATTAAACCAGATTTCATAAGATGATTGCGGGAAGATATTAAGATAAATTATAGAAAGAAACGCTTCTATGAAAATATCATATACATAAAGGTAAAACCGACACATTGAATATTTAATCCTCATGCTGAGAAATAGGTGAAAAAAATTTGATAAAATATCATATGCATAAAGATGAAATCAACACATTAAATACTTAATCCTAATGTTAATTAACTAGAGTAAGGCACTGGCAATGAAATACTTTTAGATAAATATAAAATCAATGTATTATAGATGTAATCGTCATGTTGATTTGAAGAAGGAAAGCTACCGACGATCTCGTGTCCGCTTTACAACGAAAGAGGGGGTGCAGTAGCTTCTGAAGGGTATGGACCCCTGAGCACGCGAGGGCAGAAGTCCGACTTCCAACTCATATGAGGATGATATACACACATTCACTTGCACAGCCTTTTTTTTATAGGGGGCACATTCACACAACTCGCAGATAGTACACAGAAGAACAACCATGTAACCGGGACTCGAACAAGATGCGTCCAGATCATGAGGAAAACGCGCTTTCTCTGTGCCAGCACAAATGCAAAACTATTGATGAAATGTGTTATACGTAAAGATGATAGTAATACATCGAATATTTAATTCTCATATTAATTACCTGGAGAAAAAACTGCCTATAAAATGAGTTACACCTAAAGATAAAATTAAGACTTTGAATATTTAATCCTCATATTCATTAACATGAAAAATTTCTGTGCTTCTCATACTGCTATATTATTTTTATAAAGAATTTTTTTTTTATCGCTCGAACATTAAGAAAACTTAGCATAGATAATTTATTCTCCGTAGATAGATAATTTATTTCAAAGACTTCTTTCTGATAGCACTGAAATCTTATCTATTGATAATTTTTTTATGGAATATTTCTCATTAGGAGACTTATGAACTTTCTACAGGAGTTTTGTCCTCTTCCTACTTTTATTTCAAAGTACCTTAAAAAATCTACATTTGGAATTCATCTATTAATTTTCTTTTATTCAATAATTCAGCAATAAATGCCATAATATAGGTAACATTATTTTATAGATACCTTATAAATTGATTTAATAGATTAATTTAATGTAAAATTGGATTCCAATTCGAATTAATTTCTAAAGGTATTTAAATATTAAAGTTCGTATCATGAAAGATAATCTATAATCTGCTTCGGATGATTGATTATTATTATTTTCTCAATTTAATGTTTATTTCATGTTTCCATAATATTAATTTGAAATTGTAGTTCTCTTCTTACGGGTATTAAACAGGTATTGAGGAAAAAAAATAGTAGAATTAAATTTTTAGAACGAAATTTTATTAATATGCTAATAATCCAAAAGTATCAACTTTTGAGTTTAAATTTTACGCATATAGTTTCCTAAACTTACCATTAAAATGACCCATGAAGATGAATATAATTTTTATTTAATTACTGCTTAATTAATAATAAAATTCCAGCAAGATCAAAATTTTATATTGTTATAGAGGATACACATATATGCAGAATTTTAATCCTACGGTGTATTAGGATTATGGAAAAACTTGATTTCAATATTCCGTTTTCAGAAACTCAAATCTATACAGAGGCTTTTATAAAGATTTAAAATCCTGTTGCACCATGTCCACAAAGAAATCTTTTATACTTTAACGCTTTATAATCCATTTCTAGGTAAGTTGAAATTCTCGTTAGTAAAGATCTTGGGGAAAATCAATTGTCTGAAGACTTAAAAGTGATTTATTTCTGTAATTCAAGGAAATAAAATATTCTTTGTTTTTCCATTCGTCGAATCAAGGACTTGTGCCGAATCAAAAGCACGTGTGGTGTCAATGCACTGAAGAATTTCAAGGAGCTCTATTATTTACGTGAAATATGTTTTAAGATACATTTTTTTTCAATATACATATTGTTTCTTTTATTAGAAATAATAAATGGTTTTTAATAATAATAGTTTTAATAAATAATAAAATTAAGTGAAAATAATAAATAGTTTTACTGAATAATAGTAACAAGTAAAAATAATAAAGAGTTTTAGTAAATAATAATAACGAGTAAAAATAATAAATAGTTTTAATAAATAATAATAACAAGTAAAAATAATAAATAGTTTTTGTAAATAACAATAACAAGTAAAAATAATAGTTTTTGTAAATAACAATAACAAGTAAAAATAATAGTTTTTGTAAATAACAATAAAAAGTAAAAATAATAGTTTTTGTAAATAACAATAACAAGTAAAAATAATAGTTTTAGCAAATAATAATAACAAGTAAAAATAATAGTTTTAGCAAATAATAATAACAAGTAAAAATAATAGGTTTAGCAAATAATAATAACAAGAAAAAATAATAGTTTTAGTAAATAATAATAATAAAGTAAAAATAATAAATGGTTTTAGTAGATAATAATAATAAGTAAAAATAATAAATAGTTTTAGTAGATAATAATAAG
>JAOUZG010019159.1:27278630-27346584 GCA_026289955.1 Argiope argentata | reverse complement strand
ATAATAATAAGTAAAAATAATAAATAGTTTTAGTAGATAATAATAAGTAAAAATAAAAATAAATAAAAATAAATAATAATAATAATAAATAAAAAAAATAATAATAATAATAAACAATAATAATAAATAGAAATAATAAACAACAATAATAAGTAGAAATAATAAATAGTTTTAGTAAATAATAATAATAAATAGTGTTAATATATAATAATAACAAATAGAGTTAATAACTATTTAAACAGAAATAATAGAAGGTAGAGAAGAATACGAAATTTTCAAAAAATACGAATACAATTTTAAGTAAAAAAGAATTCGAATATGTGAAGTTTCATTGCTTTATTCAATAAAATCTGCTTTATTCCAATTAATTCTTTTGAAGCATAATTACTAGAATTATTTATAACGTTATTTACTTGCATACGTCATTTGAATCATTCTTAAAATTGCAATTATTTTTATTGTCTGCCGTTTAATTTAAAAATGCCATTCAATCTAAAAGAAGAAAAAAAATCTTTTGCGCTATGATACAAAATGCAAAATAAAAACTTAGATATTTTTGTAGTTAAAGATTGTATATTATATGTTATCTTAACACTTATTAGTTTTCACCATAATACTTGCTCTCATTATTTTACTAAAAAATATTTTTATAATCTTTTGTTTCAAGAAAAATAAATACCGTATAATTAAACAAATGCTTAACGAAAAAAATATTCCATTTAATTTCACCAATATTTTTTAAAGTACATGTCGGAATTATAAACAAAAACCTAAGTTTATTGAATTTAGTAATTAGTAGTGGAAAATTCAAATTATTTATAGGAACAATTTCCCGCGAACGTGATGTTTATTTCACCTGCATGTTAGCGATTTGGTAATTAGTTTTTATCTAGTTTCTAAAACATGTTCCTAACTTATTTATGAAAGCGACACGCGGGTAATTAGGAATTCCTGTCAAGTATGTCTAGCTAATTACTTTTTCATCTCTTTCTGGTGATAATGAGTTCTTCTTTCGTTTTTTCCCCTGTTTCTTTTGCTCTTATTTGACCGACATCACTTAGGGTATTTTTTATTTGGAGGTAAAATCTTACGTAATAGTTATGTATGCATTATAAAATAACAGTTTATGTAAACAATAAAATAATAATGCAATTCCATATAAATTATGCATTTTATAATTTTTCCAAACTAAAAAAAGGTTCCAAGTGATTTAGTTTTGGCTTCTCGAAAAACGGACACTTCTGTTTAACTATTGCATTCATTCGGTCTCAGTTCTTTTTTTTTCTTATGAATTATAAAAAATAAATAACAAACAACATAAAAAATGGGACTCATTTATAAACATTCATAAATAAATTAGATAAAATAATTCATCAATGATGCAAAAAAATTTCAACATTTGAGAATCAAGCAAAGAATATTTTGAGGACAAAATTATCTTACATATATTATTTTATTATTAAAAAGTTTACTAATAAGTATTTTATTCAAATCTTTCTAGATCAACTTTGTTTTTTCTTAATAAATGAAATTAATGATTTGAAATTAATAAATAATTAGCAACATAATTGAATTAATTGATAAGTAATAATTATTTGTTATCAAAAAAGAAATTAATAATTTTAAAACGCTTTTTGTAGTAACGTTAATTATATAATTTGTATTAAATAGAAAATTTTTTTATAATTTTATAATTAATAATATATATAAAAATAAGATTAATAATTTAGTTTACTGAAGCATTTATGCGCAAATATATTTCGTATATTATTCTATTATATCCAGATTATTTTGCTTTCTAAGAAACGCATAAATGGCGATCACATGATATCTGTTGATTATGGTAACCAAATTATCCCCGTTATAACAACCTATCTGGAAAGGGATAAAAGTAAATGTTTTCGTTTCGTTTCTATTTTTTTAAAAAACACTTTTACAAGTACTTCGTGTACTTTTTCAAGGCATATTTTTATTTAATGAGTTACTTTTTTTTATATAAAAAGGCAGTAAATGAAATAAATCGTTTTAAGTTTTTTTAAATAGTGTTAAATCTTAATTTTTAATAAACAACTACGTCAATTAATTCCTCAACAAAGATAATTAATTGTGCTATTAGTTGCAAATGGTTTATGTATAATATATATATTCATCTTCCGTTAATGATATGTTTTTAAGCATCAACTTTTTTGCGGATATTATAAGTAAATTTTTAATAACTTACACCTATTCAATTCAATGCCTTTGTAAATACTAGATCAATGGCTTTGAAAAAGTAAGAGTTTGTGACCATTATATAAAATTGAAACATTTTCAAGAATATTGGCTTCAGGAGGTTATTTATTTAACATCTGGCTAAAATCAGGTTCTATATTCAACATATCACTATAAATAAATTCACAAATCTTTGAAATTTTCTTAATATCCAGAAAAATCTATGTGAAAATACGAAACAAAAAGAAAGGTTCTTATACCCACCACTAATGTTTTGTTTTTTGCAATTAGATGATCCTGATGATGACCCATGTGGATACATTAAACAGTTTATTTGGAAGCAATCGAAACACAGACATTAAAGTTGAGATCTGTCATCAAGACATGGATTTTATTTCATCGTCTCAAAAAAAAATTCTGTGGCAATAAGAGACTGGATGTTGAAATGAACACGAGAACAAACCTGGACAATGCCAAGGCAATTTGAAGAAGAGGCAAGATTATTTGTTATACTTAAATAATTAATTTTGCAGGGATTTATTCTACTTATATTACTTATTTTATTAAGATTTATTCTACTTATATTAATTATTCTATTAAGATTTATTCCTCTTATATTAATTATTATATTTTATTATTATCTACTACTTAGATTATTTATTCCACTTAGTTTACTTATTCTACAGAGATTTTTACCAGTTAGTTTACTTATTCTACAGATATTTTTTACCAGTCTGTTTACTTATTCTACAGAGATTTCTACAGCTTAGATTACTTTAACATGCCCACCAAACCGTGAAGGACCAGAATAGTCACAAATTCGGGGGTATGAGACGGCATTCTGCTATACTTATTCTACAAAGATTTTATTCTACTTGGATTACTTATTCTACAGAGATTTTACTTTACTTAGATTACCCATTCTGCAGCGATTTTTACCAGTTAGTTTACTTATTCTACAGAGATTTTACTTTACTTAGATTACCCATTCTGCAGAGATTTTTACCAGTTAGTTTACTTATTCTACATAGATTTCTACTGCTTATATTACTCATTCTACAGAGATTTTATTCTACTTTGATTACTTATTCTACAGAGATTTTATTTTACTTAGATTACTTATTTTACAGAGATTTTATTCTACTTAGATTACTTATTTTAAAGAGATTTTAATCTACTTCGATTATTTATTCTACAGAGATTTTACTTTACTTAGATTACTTATTCTGCAGAGATGTTATTGTACTTAGATTACTTATTCTACAGATATTTTATTCTACTTAAATTATTTATTCTGCAGAGATTTTATTCTTATTCTGCGGATATTTTATTCTACTTAGTAGAATAAAATCTCTGTAAAATAGTAATCTAAGATTGCTTATTCTACAGAGATTTAAGTAGTGGGGAGGACCCATTTTCTCTTTGTGATGAGTCCAGAATTCAAAAGAAAATTAAGTGGAGGGTGGGGAGGGGAACATGGTCAGGACATGAAAAAGCTGCGTAATTATATTAGAAATAAGGAAAAAAGTACTAAAATGGATGTTTTTCATAAAAAAAATTCTTATTTAGCTGATTAAAATGTAGTAATTATCTTAACAGTTTTGATTGTTACCTTAAATATTATAAATTTCTAGACATGCATTGAATTAAAATTTTAATTTATATTTTCATAAATCGATATGTTTTTATTATTCTTTTAGAATTTTAAAAATTAATAACCTACATCTTTCTAAATGTTGCATTAATCTTGTTCCAATTATTTTATCTAACCCGATACATGTTCAGAGTTTGATGAAGGCATGGCAAACAGAGAATATAATGCCCAGTAGAAGAATATAAAATCATATTTTAAGTGAAATTCTATAGGATATATTTTTAAATAATGATGACGCTGAGAGTCAAGCTGATTTCGCTTAAGACGTAATTCAGAGAAACTTTAATAACATCTATGTGAAAATTCAATCAATATAAGTAAAAATTTCTTATTTGCATTTTTCGTGTATTCTCTGCCAGTTAATTTAAAAATATATTTCTCATTTCCTCAATCTATGCATGCAGCAGACAAGCATTCTTGTCTTGTTTAAAATATTGACAAGAGACATTCTTATTTAACATATATTTAGAGTTTTTCTGCGAATAGCTAAAATGATGATAAGAATAAGAATATAATCCATAGAATTTTGACAGGCAAAGCAATTGAAATGCTGGAAGCAAAATAGCAACGTGAAACATGAAAAATCCAGGATTTTGGGAAGCGCCAAAGGGATTCTTTTGGATTTGACTTACAAAAGAGTATGTATTGACAAACAAATCTATTCCCTGGAAAAATTCCTTTATCCTGTCAGATTTTTGAAGTATGAAAGAAAATACATGACACTTTCAAATTGAATTTTTCATTATTTCCTATAGATTGGTGTAATTTGTGATGACATGTGTTGTAGACACATCGTTCTGAAAAGTAATGATAAATTAATGAATATGTATTTTCTTTGATATTTATTTGAACAATATTTGTGGCATCATTGCCAGATTTGATTGTTTAACAGTCATTTGCAAACAATTAATTTCACCTTTTTTGTTCAGTTAACTAATAGCTAATGGCAACGACATACTAAAATGCGATGTTCCATTTGCATTTCATAAGAAATATTCATTTCAATGGTCTCAAATTGAGCGCTTTTATAAAATGGTGACATTCAGAATTTTATAACTCAAATTAGTTTTTGCAGTGTAACGGTGGAATTTCGTTTTATTAATATCTCAAGAACGTTAAATTCAATAAAAATATTACTGAGGGTCTGTATATCAATTTAAAATTCTATAATTATCATTTATTGGCTAATATTACATCAAGTATAATTTTGTAACTAACGGGTTTGGAATAAGTTTTGAGTACTGATTGGAATGGATATCCTGCATATAATAAGTCATGTTTTTCTGAAATAATTCAGAATCATTGAATAATTTAGTTGTTTCAAAACCAGATATCTTTTCCTCTCATTTATTATTCAAACATTCAGTTTTGCATTTATTTTATTTTTTACGAACCATATCGAAAACTATAATTTTCTATTTATGATGGTATGAGTTCCTCTTTGTTTACTTTGATTGGTACTATTGCTCTTAGTTTAGTACTCATTGGAATACATATCCTGTATATAATAAGTCATGTTTTCCTTAAATAATACATAATCATTGTATAATTCCGTTACTTTAAAACTTCACAGAAAAATTTTCTCATTTATTTTCCAAACATCCAGTTTTGACTTTATTTTATTTTTCATGAACCTTACCAAAAACTATAATTTTCTATTTGTGATGATATGAGTTGCTCTTAGTTTGGCTACTTCGATTGGTATTGTTGCTCTTAGTTTGGCTACTCCAATTGTTACTGTTGTTCTTAGTTTGGCTACTTCGATTGTTACTGTTGTTTTTAGTTTGGTACTGATTGGAATGAATATCATGTATATGAACAATTATGTTTTCCTTAAATAATACAGAATCATTAAATAATTAAGTTATTTCAAAACATTCTCGGATAACTTTTCCTCTCATTTACTGTTCAAACATCCAGATTTGTATTTTTCTTTTTTACTAACCATACCAAAATCTATAATTTTCTAAGTGTGCTAGTATTAGTTGCTCTTAGTTTGGCAACTTTTGGCTAAGTTTTTTTTTTACATGATATGTTTTTTTATCACAGTCACCATGGAAATCAAGTTGTACTTATCTTTTAATTTGAACTTTAGTTGGTGGAATGACTTCATGTTGATAAAAAATATTTGTTTTTATTCAAGCATAACGAGTTATGATATCGAAATTTTGATTTTAATTTAACCAAAATATACTACAGGAAAATAAGTATCGATTTTTAAATATAGATTAAAGATTGCTGAAATTATTCAAGAAGAGATTAATTTTATAGAAGAGATAATTTCTGAATCATAAAGAACTGTAAAAATCAATTATATGTTGACATAGTCTAGAAAAGACGTCGAGCTTTAGATTAATTTTTAGCAAATTTGAAAATTAATATTTCAAAAAGTGAAAATAAAAAATGCACCCGCCCTAAGTAGTGAAGTGAAAGATTGAAAAAATTTAAAAGAAATATTTTAGTCTGTAGAACATCAACACATAGATAATTCATATTCATACATGCACAGCTATAAAACTTTGTATGAAATTTTTTAATGTGCTTATATCTAAATGTACGAATAGTAAACAATGATTGAAAACCGCTAGCAAGATGAATGCCACGCACATTTTAAGATGAATTTTATTTTGAGGTCTAATGGATAATCACGAAGGATGTTGCTATGTATTAAAAAATATAAAATAATAAAATAAATAGCTATACAATTAATATTTAAATAATTTAGATGAAAAATGAAACTGAAAATTTATTTATATTTTTTTCAGATTTATCAATATTTTATTCATTTTATTTTTATTATACTTTTATTCTAAGAATTTTACGAAATCGGTTATGACAACAGAAATTGTTCAAGGATTTTTCAAGAATATCAGACGATATTTTCGTTATATATATACGAGGCTATTTGGTAAAATGCATGTAGTAGGCGTTAGAGAGTAAACAAGACATAGTCTGGTGAATTTGGATCGATTTAGTAAACTTTATCTCTGTGCTAACAACATCTATTTAGTCTTCCAGATGCGGAAGTTTCAGGTTTCTGCTTATGAAGTGTTTTTGCTTTAAACTGCAATTATGATTTTACTGGGAATAGTCTAGAATAGGTCTTAAACGATTGTTTTGTCTTGCCCCTTCATGATTTGGTAGAATACTACTGCCCCAAATTAGAAAAGGAATAAAAGAATAAAATATTAATTCATTAATTATTGCTAAAAGGCAAAGAAATTAAAAATAAACACACATTTATTAACCGTCATAGAAAATATAATTGAAAACGATTAATTTGAAAAAAAAATTAAGGTAGTCTGTTAGGTGACGATATATTTTTAAAACGTATTAAGACACAACTTATGAGAAAGATGCAAAAAAGAAAGAAAAAGTTTCTGAGAATTTGATTTACAGAATGAGAAACCCTGTCCAGGAAAAAAACCTTTCAAACGATTTGCATTTGAAATTGAAATAAGATCTATAAAAATGCATAGAAATATTTTTAACAACATTTAAGTATGTTTTTAATGATATAATGAAATACATACAAATGTTTTTGAACCTTTTTTTCCCATTTTTATCAATATCTTTATGGTAAAAATATTTAATGCGATAGTACTAAAATAATTGAAATGGCTTTGGATTTTTAGTCAAATTTTTCCACCATTTGATATTTAAACATATCCTTTATTAAACAGCAAAAAGTAAACTTTCTAAGTTTAATAGTCATGTGTATTTTCAGGAATTATTTGATTCAGATATGGTATAGCTGATGAATAAGGATTTGAAAATGAAGATAATCATTTTTTTTCATTGTGCTTTAAATTAACATTAATTAAAAATTGATAGATCTGTGTGTGGTTTGACAAGGAAATCATATTCTGCCATTGAGCTGGTTGTCGGAAATATTTTTTCTAAATGAAACTGAAATAATGACAATTTTTTTTTGCATTTAGCTGTAATATAATGGCGACCATTGTCTACTACCTTTGGTGTTAGCCGTTTTGAATATCCATAAAATAGAAGTACAGTGTCATAATACAGAAATCAGTTTTATATTTATTTGTGTTCGTCTAATTTTCATGAAGCATTTAGGCGCTCTTTTGATAATTCTTGTAATGAACTTTATAAATGTAAAAAATCCAATGTCGCTTTATCGTATCCTTTCAAACTGAAATATTTTCAGAGTATTACTCATCTGGTTATTTATTTTTGAAAATTTCACAAGTCGGCGCCCTGCATTACGGAGTTAGATTCATTTGCTATTGCAACTATCGGCTTTACAAATGTGAATTTTTTCATATAAGTGAGATTGTTCTATCTGAATTCGCTGATAATTCTGAATTAAAAAAATAAAACTATTGTTCTTCAGTTTGGATAATCGTTCGATTAATTTTTTTAAACTAATGTTTTATTGTGAAGTTTTTGAAGTAAAAAATAAAAAATTATAAATCTTAGTTTTTTTTCAAAAGTATGTATTTTCAACTGAACCTGTAATGTCGAGTAGAATGAAAAATATTTTTGTTTTGGTTTGTACATTTCCCAACTTCTGTTTTGGCACTCTGCAACTCAGACATTAAAACAATGAGATCTCAATTCTT
This sequence comes from Argiope argentata, assembly GCA_026289955.1. Taxonomy (NCBI): domain Eukaryota; kingdom Metazoa; phylum Arthropoda; class Arachnida; order Araneae; family Araneidae; genus Argiope; species Argiope argentata. Next base: position 27,338,133 of record JAOUZG010019159.1, on the reverse strand, counting down.
TATATAAGAATGTTCGTTTTTGAGATCCTTTTGCATCCTTTTGGCAATCTTGAGGAAGCAACTGAAACAAAAATGTTTAAGCTTAAATCAATAAAACACTTAAATCTTAAATCAACCAAATTAAAATTTATAATCCAATTATTTTATTATTATATTGATTAATTTATCATTTAATATATTTATTATTAAATAAAAAGTTCTTTAGGGTACAGATAAAAAATGATCCCGTAAGGTGAATTCCTACTCTTCAAAAATTCAGTGGATCATTAGGATGTACTTTTATAAATTTGAACTAGGATAATTAAAATTGAGAAGATATTTTGTCTTTGGTGATTATTTATATCATCTAATGTTGAAATGTCTGGCTTTCTATATTCATTTTATAAAAGCAAAAGGGTAATTGTCATAATAATTTGCTGAATTTCTTGATAATTTTTTTCAATACGTAAATAGTTCAACTTTGGATGTTATTTGCATTCCTTATTTTTTTTCGTATATGATCCCTTATTATTTTTTTTAATTTTTTTTCATCATTTCAATAGCAATCAGATAGAGGACTACTTTTTTAAATCCCTATAAAACTGTCGTAAACTCACAATAATATTTAAAAAAATCAAATTTTTAAATTATATTAAATAGTTTTTTAATTCCCTGAACTAAACTAATTAAACGTTTTTTGAAAAAAGAATCTCCGAATTAAATTATGAATTTTTTGAAGTCCTATATAAATTGAACAAACTGCAGAAGAGATCAGTAAAAAAGGAATGTTAATACCATTTTGAGACTCAAAAAATTAATTCAATCAGCTAAATTTTTATATTCTCAATCTCAAAAGAGACCCTTAATTTCTTTAATGCTTTTTTGGTAGAAACTTATGCCGCTTCAAATGGAAGTTAATTTAATTGTTTTCTGTTATCCTTTTCCGCAGAAAAAGCTTATTTTCTTCTTAATTTTTTTATTTTTAAATACTGTAAAATGCTGTTCACTACAACGCGAATTCAAAAGAAAGGATTGCATTATATTCGTTAATAATGAACTGAAGTTTTTAAAGTTTCGCGAAGTAAATGTTTTACAACTACATTTAGTTCATCATTTCGAAGTGGTAAAATAAGATTATTTAAATACTGCATTGATTCATATTACAGCAGGAAACAGTTACGAAATAGAAAGCCAATTTATTTAGAAAAGCGAATAAGTTGGTAAAAACAAATTCTTTGATCCCTCAGAAAACTAAATGAGTTTTAAAAAATTTATGGAGCTCTGAAAATTATCATGTCAGATCATGATGTTATTTTGGGAATGAGGTTTTCTGAAGCTAACAAAAATCCATAGGAGAATAATAAACAGTTTAATCTGTACTAAAAATAAAAATTTTGTTATCTGCACGAGCATCTCAAAAAATCAGCTTTTAATAACGCGTTGCCATTTCCTTTACAAAAGCTCTGAATAAAAAAAATGACTACAGCAAATGAAACATATAATTTTTTTTGAGCACGTGATTGTATGTAATGTAATAAATAGGAAATGTGATATTTTTTTAAAACGATAAATGCGAGACAAATTTTTTTGGCTGGTTTGCAATGCTAAAGTGCCTCATTCGATGAAACAATTGAAATGAATAAAAATATAATTTAACTTGCACGAGCACGTGGTGCTTGGCCTTTCAAGAAATTATATTTTGACATGATACATTGAAATATGCACAGCAGATTTAATTTTAATTTTTATTTAGCTTTTCCCACAGTAATGCAAAAATGTTCTAACAATAGGTAAGCTCAAGTTTCAAAAACATTCCTTGAATGCAGTAATATCTGTGTTCAGCTTTGTTAAAGATGATTAATGAGTGCAAACGATTCTAAATAAGAAATTAAAATGATTTTTAAGAAAATAAAATGGTTTAATAAGAAATTAAATAATAACAAAAGAAATTAAAATAATTTAAAATTATTCTATTGCAGTATAAAAGTTCAAAAGTACAAACATGCTGAATTTATAGAAAAAAAGCACTAAATGCCGGATTTTAAACTTTTTTTAAAGAATAAATAAAACGCTATTAAAAGTCGAGGCAATTGTAAGATTCCTCTTTTTTAACCACTCTAGAGCCATAGTAGAAACATTCTTGGTTAATTTGAATCGCACTAGTAATTAGTTCCTTTAAGTTAATTTATTTAGATTATTTTCTGTAGTAAGATTTTTGTTAGTTATAGAATGAGATAATTTTTAATGTTCGTTGAGAACAATATGCACGCATGTACTATCCTTTTAAATGTAGATAGTAATGAAGGTATAATAGAAGTCTAATCAAACAGCTGTTTCTATACATTGGAGAATTGCACATCATGGATTCCTATTATAAATTCAATAAAATTATTCAATCAAAATGGAAAGTGTTTGGAACAATTTTTATAACACAAACTGATCTTGTCTTCTTAAAGATGTAAAGCCTAAAGTTGGTTGACAGGAAGAAAAAATTCTTTATGTTGTGGTTACATAATTCTACTACCTTCTTTTTTAAAGCAATAGATGGCATTATCTTCTTAAGAGTTATTTTTTGGATCATACATTTTAAATCTAAAAGTGTTAATGTTGCCTGGACCAAAAGTGTTCAATACTTTTTTTTCACGTTACGGTACTAAATCTAAATATAGTAAGAGAAAAATGCCAGAAATCCTCTAAATATTTCAAAAGGGTTATAAATACGTCCTTAATGTAAGCCTGATCAAACAATTTTTTCTTGATTGTAACGTTTTCGGCTTTTCGCATTTTCAACATTTGGCCTTTTTAGTTTTCAATCATTTCTATTAATTGTATTTTCCATCGTGATTAGAATACATTTGAAATTTATTATACTTTTAAAGCTTCTGTCACAGCTTTATTCTGATTAAAAATAAATCTCAATTATTTTATGCTATAAAGAATTGTTCTAATATTGCGGTTTCATAAATCTACTACTTTCTCTTTTGATACAACAGATGGCGTTACCTTATAAGATTCAAGGTATATTTTCCATAATCCTTCTTGGGGGATCATTATTAGATTTCATTATGAGTGTCATGTATTTTACTGTTCGTGTTTGTTTTGTCTTGTAAAATGGGGAACTTAGAAACTAAATAAATTTTCCTGAAATTCGTTTTTCATTTTCATCTACTTCATAATGAAAGTATAAAGTGCCATGTTATTCTATAGTTATATTTTTACATCAATCAATACCTTAAAAGTATAAAATAGGCACTAAATAATCAAGATTATCGGGACACTTTCGCATTTACGTATTTCTCCCCTAATATCTTTAGAAAAATGGGAACTTCCAGTCACATAAAAATATTTTTGAAACCTCATTTCATCATGAATATTCGACCATGGAGGCATTTAAGGGAGTTATTAGATTTTAAATAGGATTACATTTTTTTACAGATAAAACCAAAAGACCCGAAACCTTAAATATGGTTTGTTCGTTTAAAGTTAATAAATGCAATTTAAAATAATTAGCACGTATATCAGAAATGACATAAAGGTTAAAAAAAATACCAAAAGTCATTTCACTTTTTTTAATATATCGAAATTTCACGATCAAAATGTTCGAAACTTAACAGAATGTATGGTAAAATATTATTAAAATATTGTATTAAATTCGGAAGTGAATTTTATAGATATTAGAGGACATCTGAGTATTTATAGTAAACTATTTTTAACTTTATATGCGGGAAAATTTGAATATCGCCCCTATATTAACTAGATATATGGCCAATAAATGAAAATAAAACTTTACTGCTATTAAGATCCTGGAATATAACAACGTTGTGGAGAATAAATTCTATTGCTTTCCAAACGAGCTAAATTACAAAAAAATATTGTACAAATCGATATTGATTAAAATAAATTTTCCATAATTTAAAATTAATTTATAAATATGAATTAAGTACTCGTAAGAAATTGCACCTAATCACTCATAATAAATGTGAAACAATTATTATACTGCGGCGCTAGCCTTATAAGCCAGATAACATCTACGATACATCCGGCCCTAGCGTCGCAGGTTCGTACCGCGACCTTCAATCGCGGCATTAGTGACCTTGACAATCGTAACTTTCTGATCTGTCGTGGCGACATCTACCAGCCAACAAAGCCGTCGCTAACTCGACGCATGAAAGCTGTCACTCACTCGACGAACCAAAGCTATTGCTAACTCGACGCACCAAAGCCGTTGTTAACTCGACGCACCAAGGAACTCGCATGCTCGCCATACGCTTGGCGTTTCCAAAATCCTTCGTCTCTCGTCCGACTCACTGGTGGGGGAGTACTGCGGCGCTAGTCTTATAAGCTAGATAATATCTACGATACTGAAGTCAACTTTTGTTGTAGTGGCTATGATCCGAGGATACCGGCCCTCTTGTCACAGGTTCGTACCGCGACCTTCACTAGCGACAATACTTTTTACTATTATTCATATAAACAGTAGAGTTTAAACATTTTGTAATTTGATTTAGAATATATTCAAAAGTATTCGGATACCATTAAGTTTTATTTATCCTGCAGATGCAAAAACTAGTAATAGAAAGTGACATCACCGTTTGCAACAATGACTATTATTATGTGATAAGATTAGCTATCTGATAGTGTTTGAAAGGGGATGGCAGGATATTCACCCCATTCAAGTAAAAGAAAACGTGAAACCATGTCATTGGTGTGAGGAGTTCAGTTTAGATCACATTTTTAGTTTTACTTCATCTCAGAATTTTATAAGAATTTGTTCTACTCTCTGAGAATCCAAATTCCAATTCTAATTATTCATTACATTTAAATGCATTCTCTTTATTCCCGTTTAGAATGAAATTTGCATTCTAAATGGTAAGCTGAATGGGACGCGCAGGCTCGTAATAAGCTCCATACAACTAAGCCCACAATAGATTTCTAGCCCACTTTGCACAGCAGAAAGTTGTACACAGTTTTAACACACTCGACAGACGATTGGACACACAGAGGATTGGACACACTCGATTCATCCACCGACATTTGTTGACGAGGATCCAGCTCCGTTTTTCTCAATGTGTAAGTACTGTAAACATTCTTGTGGAGTGTGGACGATTTATTATCCAGCGCCTTGCATGTTTTCAGAAGTCAGTTAATTCGGTGAGCTGCTGTCCAAACTCCCGCTTGTTGGCCTTCTTAGTTTTTCAAAAAAAAATCAATGTTTTTTCCTTGAAAAAATGATTTCTTAGGACAATTAAACTATTTAAAATTTAAACTTCATAATTTTTTGAAATATTATAAACTGAAAAATTAAAATATTATTATTAACAGAATTATATAATTTTAAAAATAAAGCTAAAAACTGAAGTTTATGATGAGTCCGTAGTCTTTTTGTTGAATGATTCTTTGCGATGTTACAAATAATGAAAATTATTCTGTAGTGCATTTAAGACTTCAATGACGAATGATTCAGATTTCACTTTTCATATTTTTTTATTTTTTAAAGACAAACTTGGATTCATTAAAATATTTCTTTATATTAATTACAGTTTCATCATTTCCCCTTTAAATTAAAATAAAAATTTAGCTGTACGGATAGAAAGAGAGAGATGAGTAGTACAATGAACAGAACATCTTAAGGTTCACATAATAGTGTAAGTGAATTATATGACTCAAAATGTGAAGTTTAAAATATTTTGCTAAAAAAAATGTTATGATACGAAATTATATAAAATTAAACATTTTAGCAAGTATAAATACTGGCGAACAGACTGGTCACCTAAGGTTGCTAGTAATTATATATAAAAATTAACTTCACGTTTTAGCACAGTGTCATGCCTTACTTCATTGTTACGCTCTTTTATGTTTCGCAGAATTAAGCTTTTAGACATTTGGGTTTTGTAAACATTCCATATTTTGATTTTCCTATAAATTGATACAAATATTTTAACCTCAATAATGTGTTACTGTCTAGCAAAGTAGACTTTAGTGCCATTAAACAACATATGTAACTCAATTAAACTCTTTATTACAATAAACTAGTTTATATTTAATCCGACACCTGTCGTTTAATAAAATACTGCACGTACCATCATGGTTTAAACAATAAAGTAACAAGTAATCTGATAGAAAGTATTTATTTATAAAGTCAAGAAAGGACGAAAGGTATTGGTGCACACATCTTACTCACATAGTAACTATCGAATTTGGCATGAAGGGAATCGAGGTCCATTTGATGAAGCCACATCCCAGGTAGCACATTCTGTAGCATAATGTTGTACAATATTGTGCGTAATTATATGATATTAAGCAATATTCCACAATATTAAACAATATTGCGAATATTGATCCTTATTGAACAATATTTGTGTGCTACTAGGGATGAAGATAGCTTCCAGAAGTTACTTTTGAAAGGGCAATATGTCAGATGCTTCTTAAATGGTCTCAAGACATGAAATGTTTACGATTTTTCACGCATACCATTGACTTTATGATTCTTCAGAGCTTTTAAGTACAAATGTCATTTTTTAATCAAATACCTGGTGAAATTTAATTAGTATTTGCACCCCAACCAGCATTCCAAGATAAGATAATAATCGAGATTCAAGCAAGATTTCTAGCAGATTTCCAAATGCCACCGATCAATGCAAAACTAACTTATAATATTTAATGACTCTTCATGTATAGGAATCACTCTGTACTCTCTATTAACAAACAATCCCAAAAGACTGGTCACAAATTTCTAAGCGGATGGCTTTATTTTGTATTTCTTATAGATGATAAATAAATAATCTCTGATAGCTTTGGTATTTACTTTATCTAAGGTGTCAATAGACGCACTTACGTTTCGTCCCTAGAACGAATATATTGCAAGAAAGAAATGCTTTTCGCCTGATATTGTATTAAATATTGAACAGACAATTCCATTCACGTTGTATTATGGACATCAGCGAATTGCTTTACATCTGAGCACGTCTTCCGATAGACCAATTTTTTTCTGCACGTTATCTAATATACTGACTGAGATGTTGAGTTCATATACAATCTCCCTCCTATGAATGGATGACTGGCTAGAATTGAATCTTGGATAAGCACATGTTATCATTTGTGGAAAACGTGAGTGTCCGACTTTTTCCTTTAATTACCTTGCAGATTTATTATGTCCAGTTGAAATTGCCTGTATCCAAATCAAGAAAAAGGACAATCATATTGTTTCCATGATATTACGTTAGATCCATGATATTATCTAGTTTTCATGATATTGCACTTTATACTAGCTGACGATGAACTTCAAGTGGGAATGTTTTCTTTGAACAAAAACATTTGAACTCTTTACTCTTCAATCGTTTATTCTTATCAATCAAAAGCACCATCTTCTAACAGATATTTCTATACTCAACTAGCTTCATTTATCGAGGCATTGGAATTTTATGATAATCTCTTCTATTTAGATGTGTAACTGCTTTCACCAACATCAAACATATTTTCATGACATTACGCTGGATATGTACATTTATACTAGCTGATGATGAACTTCAAGTGGGGATATCTTCTGTGAACTTAAAACCTTTTTAACACTCTGTACTTCAATCGTCGATCCTTATCCATCAAAAGCACCATCTTCTAACAGATATTTCTATACTCAACTAGCTTCATTTATCGAGGCATTGGAATTTTATGATAATCTCTTCTATTTAGATCTGTAACTGCTTTCACCAACATCAAACATATTTTCATGACATTACGCTGGATATGTACATTTATACTAGCTGACGATAAGCTTCAAGTGGGAAGGTTTTCCTTGAACTTAAAAACTTTTTAACACTTTGTACTTCAATCGTAGACTATTATCCATCAAAAGCACCATCTTCTATTAGTTTAACTAGCTTCATTTATTGTTGCATTTGAATTCTGGGAATATCCCCTTTATTTAGATATGGATAATTATTCGGAAAAGGAATTAATACACCAGGAGGAGATCTTATTACGTTATGTTTTGAACAAATAATGTATTTGTAAAAATGTAAAGTTCGAATATACAATAAAATATGAAATGTTTGGCTTTAATGAATGAACTCAGAATTTATTGAGGGGAATTAACTCAGAATTTATTTGTATTTATTGCATCTTTTGTCATTGGACAACTGCAATGAGATACTTAGATGTCATTAGAAAACAAAATTTATCGTTTATATAATTAAAGCTTCAGAAAATTTAATAAATAAAAAAACACATTGTAAGTCCTTCTTGTGTGAATTGAGGCTCTAAAATATAATTTCCGCTATATTTTTTGGAAATTATATTTTAGAAAGAATGTAAAAACATATTTTTTGTGTCCTACTAGAATGTGAGACCCGAAAACCGATTTCTGACGCTCCAATGTAATGTGTACCGCCATCATATTGATCGACATCATGGAGATGGTTGGGAAACTCAATTATTTTTCTGTTATCATTTCCCATCTAAACAGCGTTATTTCGAAATGCAATATGTTTATCAATTCAATATAGATTCAAAAGAAATTGGATTACTTTCTCTAATAAAAAACTAAATTGTTCTTTGTTCAAAAAATATATTTTATTGTAGCCAGGTTGGCAACCAATCCAAATATTATATTAAAAAGGTATATAGGTTTGCCTTGTGTTAGTCAATTCGAATAAAATTTTTAAAGAATTATGCAAAAGAAGGTCTAAAGAGAATTAAGCAAAGGATTATTTTAAATCTCAAAAGTTTCATTTAAATAGATTTTTACTATAACATGTATGTTACTGAAAAAATCTTTAAACAAATAATTTTACACTTATTAATCTTGATAAATCTATATTATTCTTAATTAATTCAAATAAATATATATTTATTTGTGTAAAGCTGTTAGAAAAACCGATTTGATTAAGGTAAATAGCAATGAAATTTCTATATGAATTATAGGTAAGGCATAGGAAACGTTTTGAAACGAAATGTGTTATCGTTATATGTTTAAAAATATCGTAGTTATATAATAATTTGTAAATTTACATCCACCTACCCATCCACATACACAGGGTACATTATATACATAAAAAAGTCGCAAGCTTGTTATGGAGTTGTAATAAATTTCAATCATCAGAATTTCCAAATAATGCTAACATACTAAAAAGCAATTACAACTATAATTCAAGTTGAAACAAAATAAAATTTAGATGTATTGGATCGCTACAAGAACAAAGATAGACCCTGTGTAATATCCAGTTCCTCCATACGCTTTCAATAACAAGCATAGACCAATATAATTTTAACTAGATGAAAATCTTAATTTCTTAATCGAAGTACACTATGTCATAAAATGTGTATTAAAATTAAGTAATATGATCAAAGAATATATTAAAGTAAATAAATGATAAATATTTTACTATATGAAATGCTTGATTCATAGCAAAATTAAAACTGCAAAATGTTTAAAAGAGAAAGTTAAAGAATAATATACAACAGCAAAAGAGGAAATTAATATTTATCATGCATTCATAAAGTCGCTTAAATTTAAATGAACTAAGAAGAAAGAATGCCAGTTGTCGCTGAAAATCTTAATTCATTAATACTGCTTTATAATTTATATCATACTTTTAAATCAAATTCTTAAATTTGGTTTCCTTTTAAAATATAGTGCCAACACAGATCAGTTGATAATTGAGGAAATGAGCTAAATTGTGAATAATTAAATAAATTTATAGTTTGAATTTAGATATATTTGTAATATTTATTACAATATTTTTTTTAAATCGATTTCTAGAAAAAGCCACACTTTGTTCCTCAAAAATTTTAATGTTCTTTCTCCATTCCTTTTTAAAATTATTTTATAAACTATTCTATTTTTAAAATCAGAATATTGTGAACTCCAGTTTTTAAAAAAATAACTGACGAATGTTTTGTCTTTTTTTCGCGTTGAAGTATGCTCCTCAGTATTTTCGTCTTCCACATAGAAACACCTGCGGCTACCCGAAAACAATTTATTTTGGTAAATCCTAATTGCTCTGTGATCTGAATAATTTGATTCCTGTAAAAATTCTTTATTTCGTCAACCTTCTATTATTCTCTCCAAGAACATTTTTACGATTTTTTTTATTTACATACCTTTGTTGAATAAACTCTTAACACCTGTCAGTTTTTCGGAATATTTTCTCATTTCCAGTTTGTGATTTAGTTTTAAAGAAAAGGAAGAAAACGCTCCTTTTTCTTTTCAGAAGCTTTCTTAATACAGGAATGTCTTTCTCATTTTCTCTGTTCCAACATGGACACCAAGGCTTAGGGTTATTTTTAATGTATTTAAAAAAATCTTTTTAATTTTTAGAATACACTTCCTATTTTATTATCAAATTGTTAATTGCCTATGAACTAACTGTTTTAAAAATTTTCATTTAATATTTCTTAGAATGCGTTTCAGGAAAACGTGCCGTTCTCTGCATTCTTGTTCCTAATGCTATTTAATATTCGTGAATATCTGTTAACTAGAGCTGGAAATAAATAGTTTGTGTCTGATAGAGTGAATTTTAATATGGGAAAAACATTTTTAATATAAAATATTAAGAATTCAAGACTGATGCATCAGTATAAATCTAAAAAAAAATCATTCCTTCATTTAGATTTATAAAAAAATCATCCCTTCATTAAACTTCATTAAAAAATTCATTCCTTCTTTTACATTTACAGAAAAATTCATTCCTTTATTTAGATTTATAAATAAAAAAATTCCTTCCCTTATTTCGATTGATAAAAAACATCATTCCATTTAAATTTATAAAAAAATCATTCCTTTCTTTAAATTTACAGAAAAATTCCTTCCTTTATTTAGATTTATATATAAAAAATTCATTCCTTCTTTTACATTTATAAAAAGCTTCGTTCCTTTTTTTTAGATTTATAAAATGATTCATTCCTTTATTTAGATTTATAAAAGAAATTCATTCCTTGATTTAGATTTATAAAAAAATGCCTTCTTTCTTTTAGAATTATAAAAGAAATTCATTCCTTCATTTAGATTTATAAAAGAAATTCATTCCTTCATTGATTTATTAAAAAAAATCCTTCCTTCATTTAGATTTATTAAAAAAAATTCCTTCCTTCATTCAGATTTACTAAAAAATTTATTCCCTTATTTATATTTATTAAAAAATTGAATACAATATGAAAGTGGAGTATCTGAAGATAAAATTTTAATACAACGATTAAAAAAATATTGAGCTTGAAGCATTTCAAATCGTGGTTTATCTCGTATGAAAAAGGAATGTATATACATATGTGTGTAATTATACTACTTAATTTTAATTCTAATTAATTTTCTAATTTGAATCATAAACTAGATTATGTCAACTTAATTCTACAGTGTTTTCTTATTTCCTGGTACAGTTCAAATTTCCTTTCTTTAATTATTTCTAACAGGATCTTAACAAAATTTTAACACTGTTGCTCCCATGACAGCAACGAAGGGATAAAAATCCTTAACACCTCTTTTATCATCTTTTTAAATAAATTTCTTTGCCTAAATAGAAACGTGGCAAAGAAATTCCTATAGAAATTTAACTGTAAAATCATTGAAGGGAAAGATTTTGGGCACTTTACTCTTGTGTTGTGGTGTAAAAGATGTCATTTTATCATCTCTTCTTTCTTTTACAAATTATTATTATGACTCCTGTGATGAAATAAATCGAAGTTGTAGCAGTTATGCTACTCCATCGTCTCTTTTGAATAATAGATACCGATGCCTCATTAGTTGCTCGTCCCACAGTGTTTGGAAGTATCGTAATGATCTTCATTCCACAACAAAGCCTTCTTCTTTTAGACCATGCATCTGTAAAATTATGTGTTAAGATGACAGACACATCTGTTTTATTTATTTACTAATGGCATTTTTTATATTGTTAAGTGCTCATGTAATTCATTCAATGCGTGTATACAGTTTTTGAGGCATTTTGTATTTTAATACTTGATTATTACAATCCAGTTTAAGGTTTTAATTCCCTTAATAAATAGTTATTTGACATTAAGACATTAATATCGCAACAAAAAGTGATGAAAAAAGGAATAAAAATTTTCTATTCCTCTAAAGTTGCTTCTACAATTTGAGATATTAAACTTGCAAGTTTTATCATGACCAGTGATTGTTTTTGACTGTTTTATTTTATCATTAATTTTTTCACATTACTATTTTTACCTCGCCATTTTATCAACTTCATAAAAATTTTATAAATATAAATAATTAAAAAATATTTTTTAATTTCTATTTGTTACATAATGTCGCGGGCAATAAAGGCAATACAATGACTTTGAATATAATATAATCACCAATGTAGTATTTTATTCTTAATTTTTTTCTGTCGAAATTTTTCTTTATTGTCATATCAAACCAATTACTGACTGATTATATTGAAAAGATAGATAAATAGTTATTTTTCTATTATAAACTTCCATTCAAGAATCTCCATTCTTTATTTTGGCTTTTAAATACAACAAAATGCTTAACAATACAATGCTGATTCGAAGGAAATGAGGTTCTTTTAATTTCCTAATGACGAATGTTTAAATTTTAGTTCACTAAGAAAAAAAAAGCTATTTTCTTTTGTTGCCTTTATCAATTCAAAACTGTAAAATAAAATTAGTTGTGTTTGCAAAGCGCCAATCGATTCATATCAAAAAGAGAACTTAATTATGTGGCGGAATTCTTCTCCTTCTATTATTTACGAACTTTAGAGAAGGAAATAAGTTGATAAAAATAAACTTCCTCTTTTCTTCATTAGGAAATAAATGTCAATTGCTCTCAAATGCTCTAGACATTTGAATGTCATTTGCCTTTCGCAACAACAATTATTTTTTTTTCAGACGATTTTTAAGCTCCAGGGACAAAATAATGTTTAATAACGTTTTTTTTTTCTAAAAAAAGAGTGATGTATTAATTGACATCCATAAAACTGGCAATTTTATTTGTTTTTTGTTCCATGAAAATAAACATCAACATTGAAGCTAATAAATTTTATATATAAATCTGAATAATCATCTATTAAGCATAGAGAAATTATCTTTTTACAAAAATAATGTTCGAATTATTTATAAGTTTCTTTTATTGTAATTCTCAAATTCCTATTACATTAAGTTATTTTAACCGGAAGGTAAGAGAGGGCCCAAAAAAGGAATAAAAAGAAATAGAATGGAAGTAAAAAAGAAATTTACAAAAAAAGGAATATAATCTTTTTCTTTTTTGTTTTCTTAAACTTCAAAATATTTGCTAAAACTTCTGTATCCCAATTTTTAAATAATGTTTGTATAGCTTTTTATTATTGATTTTCCGAAACTACAAAATTTTTATTTTTACATTTTTAACTGTCTTGAATTATTTAAAATTTGGCAAAATGGAATTTTATCGTCGATTTTTCATCATCATTTATTAATATGCTAACATTTTGTAATATGTATAGTATATTTGCGATGGTAATACAAAGTTATAAATTCTTATATTTTAATTATAGGTTAATAGATTAATTTTATTCGAATATGAACCATACAACTATTGTTGTTTCACATAGAATAAGAACAATGAATTTTTTTCAAAATTTCACAATATTTATGACAATGATAAGCGAAATAATGTAAATATAGAAAATAGTAAAAAAATAACCACTTTATATTGTTTTCAAAAGTAAAACATAGTTTTTAAAACAAAATATGACAGATCAGAGCAATTATTTTAGAAGCATGAGATGTTCTTTCTTATACATTATTCATTATGGAACAATTTTTTATAATGATTTCATTTCAGTTTCTTATACACTTTCATAATTTTGTATTGAACTTTATGTTTGACGAAAAACTATCTTATGCTTCACTACTCTGTTATAAAGATATCTCGGGAAAACTTTATTTTCAAATTTTCTTTGGTGGCTAACCGAAAATAACTAACGGAGAATGAAAAATAAAATAAAATATTAAACGAGTTCTTTAAAAACTATCCATATTGCAGCGGCTACATAAGCTTATGTTAGAAATAGCGTATAATTTCATAAATATTTATCTAGTTTTATCATGATAAGCGAGTATGAATCACTTCTGGCATGTTCTTCTCTGTAAAATGTGTTTACTTACGGGGTTTTCAGATCAAAGCTCGCGACATTCTGTTATCTTCTAAAAGAAAAGAAGGGTTCCGGTATGGAGTGGGCGATGGCTCTGTGGCTTTCAACAAATCCCATAATGACCTTGAAAGATGGGATGAGGCATACAGTCAACAAACAAATTTCTATTCAGTGGCAATGACTCACAATTCAAAACACTTCTATCCATTTTTAGAGGCTGATATGTTCGAATCTTGGAAGAGAATTTTGAGGAGTTGGAGGGGGATGTTATATGTGGGTGTTTAATAGATTTTATTTTCTATAGCAGCTAAAAAAATCTAAATTACAAAATTTTCAACTAAAATCTTCATATTTTAGACATTAAATTTTTTTGACGATTTCTATACTTTCTCTGTATTACTTAAATTAGAAAGAAAAAAAATATATAAAAAAATAAAGATAATACAAATGGATAATTTAGCCCTTTTTTTCATCCTATAATATTCTAAGAATATTGATTCATGTATTAAAATTAAAGGTTTATTCGCGTGATGCTTTCTTTTAGATGAAATAAATTCAATTTTCTCTTAGATGAAGTTTAAAAAAATAATGAGTTCCACACAAGTTAAGCACACAAATCTAGCATTTTATTTGCTCACGAAATGAAACAAGACTAACCCTCATCGAAAATAGAGGCAGCAAAAAAGGTTTCCTACTTGTTTGGGAAACTTTGCTCCGGAAAAGAAAGAATATTCATTTATTGACACTGGTAATTTGGAACGTAAATTTCGTTTCCTTTTACCGCTTTTATAGAAAAGAAAAAAGAAAAATATATTTTTCCACCATCCTAATGAACCTTTCTTGTGTGCTTGCATACAGCAGAAACTTATTCACTGTTTAAACAAGCTACAAGCAAATATTAATGCATTTATTTAAGAAATCCTTGTTACAGGGAAAATGATGAGAAATGATGTATTTGTTGCTTGCTGCTGTTGGGATAGAATATCTATTCATTTCTGATTCAGTACTATGTTTTTGATAATGCATTTTTAGTATTTATTGGATATTGAATAAAGTCTATTTGCATCAGTTTATAGTTTTGTTAAGCAATATTCTAAGAATGATATTTGTGAATTCTGTCATCATTCTTTTATCAAATTCTGTCAAATATCTTTATCAATCTGTGGCGTACTTTTCATATTTTTGCTTTAAATAAATGGCACTATGTTTCATTATTGATTGTTTAAAGAATTTATAAGCAAATAGTAACGCATGTATTTAAGGAACCCTTGTTTCTGAAAGGAAAAAATAATGAGAAATAATTTATTTGTTGCTTTCTGCTGCTGGAGTAGAATATCTACACATTTCTGATCAAATATTTTGTTCTTGATTGTACATTTTATGCATTGATGAGATATTGAATACAATCTATTTGCATCTGTTTATGGATTCGTAGAACAATGTTATAAGAATGGTATTTTTGAATTATTTTTTAATACGGTATGAACTTATGTTGATTTTATCAATATTTAGCGTACTCTTCATATTTTGACTTTTACTAAATACTTCATGATGAATGAACTTTTTCAAGTTTCCTAATAGCTATTATATGGAAATATATTTCTTTCAAGGATATCATGCAAATGTGAGAAATAATTCTTTTGACCGTTCCTGTTTGACACGAAAAATATGCTGTAGAATGAGATAGGCGTACAATTACTATAAATATTTTTTTAAAATACTTATGAAAATTTTAAAATATAAGTACTTTTTACTTCTTTATAAATAGAAAATTTGTCCCTAGCATTAAAAAAAATATTTTTTTAATTTTTAAAGCAGCAAGTAACAAAATTCAAAGAATATAACCTAAACAATTGTTTTACATTAATTTTTTAGATAAGAATATTTTTGAAAATCATCCATTGGGATTGAGTTGATATTTGAATATCATTTTACAAATCTAAAAAGGAAAATCAATGGAGACTTTCTCAAAAGCAATATTTTCATTTTATCAACATCAGCCCGTCTTCCTCATGATCTGCGAGTCCCAGGTTCGAATCCCGGTCAGGGCATGGTATCTGTGAGAAGTGAGAATGTGTCCCTCCCCCTCCGTTTAAAAGGGCTGAGCAAGCCAATGCGATAAGTGTGTGTTATCTTCATATGAGCTAGAAGTCAGACTTCTTCCTTTAGGTGCTCAGGAGTTCATACCCTCAGAAGCTACTGCACCCTCCCTTTCCGTTGTTAAGCGTACACGAGATCATCATCAACAACCTTTGTTAACAATAGGACTTCTTTAAATACCGGCTATGATTATTATAATGTGATTCATAATTATACTTTATGTCAAGATTTTAAAGGATCCTAATTCGTTCTTGGACTTCCTCGAGATTTTTGATTTTATGGAGATGTTGTAGCGAAGCTACACCATCTGGGATAAGAAACAATAAGTATACTTTATATATATTTTTCAGTAAAGCATAAAACGTGTGATTCATAGTTACACTTTAGATGTATTTTAAGCCTAACATAAAAAAAGAATCACGTCTATTGACTGTTGTGAATCAAATTAAAATCGGGAGTAGGCGAAGAGGAAATTTTTTAATATTAATTTAGTATTTCACACCAGTAAAAATTATGTCCATTGAGCACGATAACTACTAATTTTCGTTTACCAATTTTTTTTCTCAGATTCAAAAACTTACAAGCATTTCTTTTAATATTTAGTTAATTTCAGTTGATGTTGTGTTGAGATAAGCCTGATCAAATGTATCAGATAGGAGCTCCTAATCAAATTGCAGGAAAAAGGATTTTTATGGTATGAAGTATAAAAGCAAAAAACTTCGCAGCCGGCAGGATTCGAACCTGCGCGGGGAAACCCCAATGGATTTCAAGTCCATCGCCTTAACCACTCGGCCACGACTGCTCGTTGCACAGCCCTTGACGGCTGATAGGACTCCTAATAATTTCCAAATATTTACTCAGCGTCCAGGTGATCTCATACTTAAAGACTGCTTGCAATAAAGGTACTTTTCCGTTAGTCAGGCGTAAGGGAAAAATCGTCAAAGAAATTTGGAGGAATTCTACATGATTTGGCGATTTTTCGCTTGCGCTTGGTCAACGGAAAAGTACCAAGATAAAATATTAGGTTGGGGGAAAAGAAATCCATTATTATTTTACAGATATCTACTGAGAAAATAATGGATTTCTTTCCCCATTATTATCAAAAATTCCATATTGAAAGAAAATGATGGAAATAAATCCATTATTTTCTCTGAAGAGGGCTGTAAAATAATAATGGATTTCTTTTCCCCCAACCTAATATATTCACTATAAGGTATAGATTCGTATATTTTTGCATGCAACTTTATGTGACAACTTGAAATATGTTAAATTTTAATTTTTAAATTTAAATTTCTTATGCATTTTTATTTAATACTTTTTTTTCTGGACGACTTTTTTAGCGTTTCATTAATGAAAGAAGATAATTTTGAGAAATAAATAAGTTGATAACTAAGAAAATAGTATTTAAAATATAAAACAAAAGTATTTGGGCACAAACCTAATTAGATATACGAAGACTTCTATAAACTTCGTCATTATATATAACTGTCGCGAAAAGTAAGGAATTGTGATGCATCATATTTGTCAATGTCGCATGTAAAATTCTTTATAAATAACAATAACTACGTTTCGTATTCAAATGTGTACATGATTACTGCCCATTCCTTGCTTTTAACTAAATTTATAAAAAAAACGACAAATATTTTTGTTTGAAATTCCTAGAGTTTACCATTCCATGAAAAATGTTCCAATGTTCCAATGCTTTCACTTTATTATTAGAACATTTATGAACTTCGAAAATCAGCTTTAATGATATGGTATAAAAGCATGGATGTAGGACAATTCGGGCTCAATTACATTTTTAAAAACAAATACAATTTCATAGCGTTTAAAAAATTAAAATGATGGATTTAAAATGAATTATTAGTAAGTTAAAAAAAGATATTAGATGTGAAACTAAATTAACCAGTTGATTTTACAAAGATCGACTTGATGTTCAGAATCTAAGGCAAAAAAAATCAACAACCGATATTTACCACTGTTCTAGAGCAAGTGAAAATCAAATTTTTGTACTGTTTATTTAAAAAAATAATATTACGTTTGTAAATGAATTTTTAGGACCTATAGGATCAAACTTGCAACATTAAAGTGTGTAGCTGAGTAACATAGCCACTAAATAAAAGTAATTACTCATGTCCCGAGGATGTTATATAGCTTATGAAGCTTTCACCACATGCTCTCCCAGCAGGGAGTCGATGGTGAGACGAACGATGCATTTTACGTCCGGGTCACCATTGTGGATGAAGGATTAGGACCGATAGGACCGAACTCACAACGTTGGTGTTTGTAACCTAGTAACATAATAAATAAAAGTAATTACTTGTGTATGGAGGATGTTGTCTAGCTTATGAAGCTTTCACGACAAGTTCATGATATAACCGCTGCTGATCTCCGTATTGTATTTGACATTTCTTGACTGCAATTCGGAATTGTTATTTCTATGGCTTTAAAAAAATAAAATTATCAGTAATATGGTTTATTGTTTTAAACTACTATATATTTAATTGTGCATGCCCGAATATTTAGAAAAAACAGTTTAGAAGAAGAAATGTGTTCCTGAAATTTAATTTTGCAAATTAATTATGATTATGAAAATTTTATAAAATATTTAGCAAGTTTTCTAAAGGATCTGATTTTCTCAAAATTTTTCAAAGCTTTTTAAAAATTTGAAAACTTTAATCTCTGCCTACTTTCAAATTCCTGGCGTTTCTCCATATTATTTTGATTGATTCCATTCAATTCCCTAATGCTTTTTTTAACATTCTTAAAATTGATTATATTTAACTTATAAATTTTTTAGTGTGTTTAAGATTCAATTTGTTTTGTCTTATACACCTTGAATTTTTTAAGGCTCAGAGTTCTAAACTTTTAAATTCTTGATACATTTATTTTCAAAGTTTTTAAATTCATTGTACACGTATATTAAATTCCTAATTTTTTTAAAAATAATTTTTGTTGCTTTCTTCTTAAGAAAAAGATAAACAGTATTTATTTTCCCTTTTTAAAACTACGAATACATTTTATTTTGAAATAACCAAGCTTAAAGATGAATTTTATATTTTTACACTACTGTAACAGATTGTTTAGCATACCTTTTCCATTTCTAATCTAAGTTTCAACTGATTGAACGATGTTTTGTGTTATTTAGATAAGACACTGGATGACAAGTGACATAGCTATGAATTGCCGGTCTTGTTTTAAGTCCTTCTTTAACGTAAATAATCATCTCGTAAATAATCTCTTCTTTTAGACTCGACTAATTTATTCGCAAAATATTATTAATCTTCCACATTTTCTATTTTTCTTTGTTTTCAAATCAAGGAAATTATTGATTGTATAATTTTTTTACCCATAATAAATAATATGTGATCCGCAATAAATAATATGATATTACAGATATTTGGAATAATTATAAGATAATTTTTTAAATTTAGATTTGTTTTACATTTGAAGCTGAAAACATTTTGGAGCTTTATTTTCTACTTTGAGAATAATATTTTTCAATTTCTTTATTGAGAGTCTTATAGCAATTCAATTTATTGCGAGTGAAGTCTGAAACTTGCCTGACCTTCTCGAGATTTGTCCATTGTTCAACAAACTCTCACGTTTTCGGAGTCGCTCATCTTTTTTTAGATGCGAATTCTGCTTGGATCTTGAGCAACTTTGAATTTTTAATAACAGTGAATTTAACTTGTTTTCTTCTTTTATTATTTGATTTTTTTTAATTTTTTGTCTTTTATTAATGTTACATTTTCCTTTCCTTCGATAAATTTTTAATTCTTTTTCCCTTTTTCTTCCCTTTTTTCACCTTTTTCATCATTTGTCCTTCCTCAGTTGTTCTTTTTTTAAATATTTTTTTCCATGCTGTCTAATGTTTTTGCTTTTTCATTTTGCAAAGCATATTTTTTTGCCAGCAAAATTCTAAAGTTTTTTTAAAGTACATGTTAATGAATTCTTTACCGGTTTAATACCGCTGTTATATTCATCACCTTATATTCATCATTACCAATCTTACTTTCACTGAATTTTCGAATACTATTCTCATGGGTACACGGGTTACATTATAAACATAAATTGCCCGAGAAGCTTCCAATTTTTAGCACGATCCATTATTTATGTTGACCTATTACAAAAACATTAAAGATAATATTAATTTTTAGAATATTCTCAGTTGCCCAAATTTAATCAATCGAAGTGTTCTGCTTAATTTGGAGATATATTTCGCATTCTCACTTTATTAAAGATATCGATAAATAATTACAAATATAAATAATTAATCACAAGTATTTGAAACTGAGCGGAATTTTTTTATGTATATGATTTAATAAAAAGTGTCTCAGCATCAAAATAGTAAATTCAGTGATGATTTGTGAAAAAAGTCGGTAAAAAATTTTTAAAATTAAATTATTAAAAAAAATTCATTCTTAATTCTCAAGTAAACTTTTCTTCAAAAATACAGCAGAGAATAACATGATTATTAATTTATATCTTTTACTGAAATCGTAAATATAATATGTAAGAATAGTAAATATTATATAAACTTGTTTTTTTTTGTATCATTATTTAAACTATTAACCTCTGAATCTTAATAATTTGTCCACTTCTGTTCTTCTTGTTTTCTTTTAAACCTTTAAACCAAAATTTAATAATTCGTCCATTTCTGAACTTCTTGCCTTCTCTTAAAAGTTTAAATTAAAATTTAATAGTTCGATCGCTTCTGATCTTCTTGTTTGTCTTCTCATAAATCTTTTAACTAAAATTTAATAATTCGTACAATTCTGTTCTTGTCTTCTTTTTAACGTTTAAATTAAAATTTAATCAGTTGCCCATTTCTGTTCTTATCGTATCGTCTCATTCGTTTAAATCAAAATTTAATAATTCGTCTATTTCTGTTCTTGTCTTTTCTTAAACGTTTAAATAAAATTTTAATAATTCGTACACTTCTATTCTTCTTGTATCCTCCTAAAGCGGTAGTTTTCCCGTATCATGAATTAAAATTTAATGATATGACCATTTCTGTTCTCGTCTTTTCTTAAATGTTTAAATCAAAATTTAATAATTCTAACACTTTTGTTCGTTTTGTCTTGTTTTAAACGTTTAAATTAAAATTTATTTATTCGTTCATTTTTGTTCTTCTTGTCTTGTGAACTCTTAAGCATTCAAACTAAAATTCAATAATTCGTCCATTTTTGTCTTCTCTTAAACGTTTAAATCAAAATTTTATAATTCGTAAACGTTTGATTTTCTTTAATAATTCATAAATTTCTGGTATTTTTGTTCTTTTTTAAAAGTTTAAAGGGAAATTTATTAATTCGTTCATTTCTGTTCTTTAAAAACATGAACAGAAATTAGAACATGATATTGTTTTGGGGATGAGGTTTTTGCCCCCTACAAAAATCCGTTAACGAAAAATTGAAATTTTATTATCTTCACAAGCATCTCAAAAAATTAGCTTTTAATAACGCGTTGCCATTACATTTACAAACACTCTGAATAAAAAAAAATAAGTTAAAGACTACCGCAAATAAAACCTAGAAAACTGTCATTCTGTGCACGTCATTATATGAAATGAAATAAATAGAAAATGGGATGTTATTTTAAACAATAAATGCTAGACAAAGTTTTTTGGATCGTTTGCAATACTAAAGTGACTCATTCGACGAAACCCTTAAAATGAATAAATATATAATTTAACTCGCATGATAACGTGGTGCTTGGCCGTTCAAGAAATGATGTTCTGTCATGATGCATTGAAATATGCATAGCAGATTTCATTTTAATCTTTATTCCTCTTCTCTTAAACTTTTAAACTGAAATATAATGATTTCCCCGCATCTGCTTTTCTTGTCTTCTCTTAAACTTCGACACTAAAATTTAATAATTCGCCCATTTCTGTTCTTATCGTCTTCTTTTAAACGTTTAAATCAAAATTTAATAATATGTCCCCGTTAGTTATTGTCAAAAGTTAAGACTTAAAAAACACTCGTATAACTCGACACTCGTAACTAAATATGAAATACGTCCTTTTTTTCTATAGTCAGGAAAGACGAGTACTCTTTGAGATACAATCCTTATAAAAGTTTCCGGCTCCTCTTGTAAACAGTTGGAGTTCGCTCTTTGTTTACATCGGAGTCAGCGAAATAATTACACTGGGATGAAAGCACTGCAGAGGAAATCGATTTTTAATCAATGCCAGCAGAAACTCTCTCGATGCGTGGCGAGCAGTTGTTTATCGAAAGAGGAGGAGATTTGTGTAGCTCTGATTAAGTTTTGATTTTGCTGCTGACTATGCAGTTTGCGTCTCGATGATCAGCCGAGCAATCAATTTTCAGTTGAATGCTGGTAAGAGGGAACAGTTGTTAGGAGTGAAATGCATGAAGTGTTGTGTAATAATATTCAGAAACAATTCGATGTAATGGATCGAAATTGGATTTACAACATTATTTAAATGAATTTTGTGTGCAAGGAGGTATTTTTTCATAAAAATAACTGAAGTCGAGAAAAGTTGTGTAGATGAAGCTCGATTATTCGATCATTGCAAGGATTAGTCACTGTGAGAGTTACAGATTTCAGAGTAAATAACGATCAAATTTTGTAGGATTACTTGCAAAGAATCTGGCTAGTTAAAGCACCTGGACAAAATTAAAATTTAAATAAAATAGAATACCGTTAACTTTGTAATTATCAACACATTTGAAAAATCAATAAGAAATAAATATAAATGTCAAGACAACCTTGTTGATAGGGCCTTGTATTCGAATCCTTTGGACTGCGAATTCGAGCCCGTCAGCTGAAGACTGTGTGTTTGTGTGTGTGAGATGGACGCTAAATCTGTCGTGATCACAAAGTGCGCCATGTCGAGAGTAATACCACTGGGGGTACTGAGCCAGAGGTGGTCATTCTCTATTCTAGAAATTACGATCTATAGTAGAATGAATGAAATGCATGTATGAAGTCCACCCCATAAAAAGTGTTTGTGTCATGCGTGAGCTAGAAGTCAGACTTCAACCCTAGGGTGGAAAGGGTCCATACCCTTAGAAGCTCCTCCCGGGGGGCAACTCATAATTGGGAATGAGATGGTTCCTGTATGAGGGTTGGATCTCGCCAACGTGGTGGATACACAAATAGGAGGGGGTTAGGCTCTTGCCATCATTGACGGGAAGTACTTCCTTCGGGAAGGGTTTTACCGTAGCTGGTGAGTGCCTTTAGGATTCAACCACAGTTCCCGCTAATTGCTGTTACAGTGGTGCGGTCATTCAGTGCTTATGGTTAATCCGTGTGCTTTTGTGGCGGGTTGGAGAGTTTGTTCTATGATTTACCCTCAGAAGCTACTGCACCCCTTCTTCGGTTGTAATGAGGAACACGAGAGCAATAGCTTCAACAAATAAACATAAACACTGTATTTGAAGTTTGGTACTTTTTCTTGACTAGTCATCGTCTATTTAATTTTAAAATTTAATTATTCTGTTGATCTCAAACATCAGTATAGATAACTATACACCACCGTCTGCTATGCTGACCCGAATTAACACTTTCCCAGGGTCTTGATCTGTTTTATTATCAAATGCAAAATTTCTTTTGTTTTGTTGTCTAGCAACTAAGGCATATTTACCTAATGTTTAAAGCTACTAATATTTTCGTATGCATTGATGATACATTATATTCTTTGAGGGATTGGTTCCATTTGTTCGAATAAAAATTAACAAAGGGCAAAATGAAGATACCTGGTTGGATGAAATTCAATATGCATATTTAACATCTATGGCATAGACAATTTTCAAAGTTTGAGCCAAATTCAATCAAAAGCTGAACATCTATACTTTTACAGGCATATGAAGACAATTACTAAAATATGCTGTGACTTAAATATATCAGATTTCGTCAACAATTTACGAGTATTAACAACAAATGTTGCCCTCTGTCGAGTTTTTATTCCAATCAGTTGGAAAGCCTACGTTCTGGCACTAGATCTTCTTCTTCGTCATCTGGGCATTTTTGGTTTGAGTCCCATTTCGGGCATGGTTGTTACTTATCTGTTCTATCTATGATATGTTTGAATGTACCCCTATCTGTAAAAAGGGGCCGTGCAAACGAATGTGATGCGTGAGTGGTTGTTCTGAATATGATGCCTTTATGTAAAGTGTTGTCTGCTTCTATAAGCCCTGATGTGTACTTAATGGTGGGAACTAAATGTTTAATTTTTAAAAAAAATTAGTTGGAGAGGATAAATTTAAAACAATTGGATTTTCCAGTGATGAGTGCAGAGATACAGAAATGAATCACAAAAAAAAAAAAAAAAAACTCGCCAAGGATAATAGAAAAATGCTGAATTTTCGTCACAGGTTAATCTTTCGTAACTATTGTAAGCTATTGCAATAGTTACGAAATTGAAATAGTTATTTGAAACTATTTAAATGCTTTTTACTATAATACCTCTAATAGATAAAATGGGAGAAAGTTTTGAAAAGACAGCTTCTTCAGGTTTTTTCAGCTAGTGGCTTAACTATGTAAATCAGAACAACATCGGACATTTCTGGGCGCTTGATCAATATGAATGTAAATTATTTTTTCAGGAAAACTCATTTTTATTTTGCTTTTGGGTGAAATAATATTTCTTTCTAATTTCTTAACAATGAAAAATAATTCATTTTATTTATTACATTTGATTTTTATCAAAAATAATTTAGCACATATAATTCAAATTCTTTCGAAATCTAAGGTAATTTTTCAGCTTTAATAAGTTGTTGAAAATTCAAGGTCTGAAGAGCCTATCTGATGTAATTAAGAAAGAAAATTTTCAAATTCAAAAATGTATTAAATTTTTTTTGACAAAGATAAATAATAAATATCTTCAGAACAAATTTGTAACAGGAAAAATATTTGTAAATAACATATTGTGAATGAAAAAATGGGATGATTTTGAAGTGCAAAATTATTTTTAAATAAATCTTTCAAAAGCATCAGTAGATACGTACATCTGCTTGTAGACATTTAATGAGATCATGATTTTCCAGATGTCCAAATATATTATTCAGTTTCCAGATATATTATCAAAAACATTTTTCGTACTTAATTTTGCTAATAAGACAAAAAATGATTTGTACCCTATAAAATCACATGCAGCTTAAATTTTATATTAAAATGCAATGTTCTTAATTTTAAATAGAAGACTTTCAGAACTTAATCTTTTTCCATCGGTTGGGGATCTGAAAATCAGCTGTATTATGTTAGAAATTTTTTTCCTGAATCTTTTAAAAAAGGTTTTGGACTAGTGAACATATATAATTCACACTTTTTCAATTCTACTTTCGTACAAATAATTAAATATTGATGATGTATGACGTAAATATTAATGACCCAATTATTAACCCTTTGCAGTCCGATGTCGAGTGTGACTTGACATTCAAGACTGTGCATCATTTTGACGTTCTATTTATATATTTTTCAAATTTAATCGTTTAAAACCCTTACTTAATGGTTAGGATCCTTACTTTAGGAGATGTAGATTAATTTTTCGAAAAAATTCGACTTAAAAGAATTATATATATATATATATATATTTCATAGCAATAAACAAATCTTTGTATTAAGTGAATAATTTTGCATCTAATTATTTTTCGGACTGCAAAGGTTTAAAAAAACATACCTTTCACAATTCTTCAATGTTCAAGCGACTCTATCCTCTCAATTGTTATAAATTGAACTTATGAGGCATTTCGAAAGTTTTGAAAGCAATATACGAGGTATTAACATTACATAAATCCAATCCGATTAACGAATTATTATCGAACCCGTAAGTGACAAATGAGTCTTTCGGAGCACTTAAATACTACAGAAGGATGAAAGTGGGATGCGACGGTTCTGCAGCGGAGGGGAATTCTGGGAAAACCCTGGCGCTTACATCAGTCGGCATTTCGAAATGGGGATGATTAATCGCACGCCAGTTAATCGGCGTTCTTGTCTGAGCCGGCTCCTGAATCACGTGAGTCTGAGATCTCATTTTATGCTGTTTTAATGTTAGTAGTGGTTTTATATGAATACTTGGAATAACACAAATAATATCTCAAGTATTCAGCCTCAAAGGAACATTAGTTTAAAGATAGGAAAGCCACATATTCCAGTGTGAAATTCGTTGAAGTATATGATGTTGAAATAATGTTCATTTAGTTTGTTGTTACTAAGTTTATTCTCATTTAAATAGGAACAAAAAAATGGATGCTACGTTAACTGTCATTGTCGTCATCTGCTTATGACGACTTATAACGCGATTGATTGTCAATAAATGAGATTTAGTTTCTTAAACGAGCTGTAAAACGAATTGGTGTGATAATATTTTTCAAAGAACCAATAATTGTAAATTAAAAAATCTCTTGTAGAGGGCATAGGTCTAGTGGTAAGTCATGCCAGACTTTCCGACCCGCCCGAAGGCACACGGATTTAAACCACAAGGCCTGAATGACCGGACCGCCGCAATAGCTGTTCTGGCGGGGACTATGGTTGAGTCCTAAGGGCCATCACCGTCCACGGTACAATCCTTCCTGTAGAGAGTACGTCTGGTGAGAAGGACCTAAACCCCACCTATTAGTGTATCTACCAGAGTGGCGAGATCTAACTACCATGCTGGAAGTATCTCATACTCATTTCAAAGTGCACCCCCCCGCGTGGTTAGGTGTAGTGGTAAAGTGTTTTTCTTGCGAGTCAGAAAATTCTCGATATGAAATCCGATTCCATCAAAATATTGCCATATAAACCTGTATAGGCAATCTCAATATGTAGGAGCCAAATTTCTTTTCACTGATATGACATTGAAGTCTGAAGAGGGTTTGCCAACTCCGATACCATTCTCATTATTTCATCATGGTTCAAAATTACATACTATCCGGAAATGCCTCCAATACAGCTTCAAAACAAGACGCTAAAATAACTAGGCAAAAATTTGCTTTTGACAAATTAACAACAAAAAAAAATGTTAAATTTTCATTCTTACTCTATTATAAAATTCTTTAAAGGATTTTGACAAATATTTTGAAGTTGTTGGTATACTCGGCATTGCTTGGAATTTAAATAATTCCTTAAATGCTTTTGACAAATATTTTGAAATTGCTGATATACTTGGAGTTTAAATACTTTTGCGAATAAAATTTCATTGTGAAAACTAATTTTATATTATATTATATAATAGACATAATTATTTTATTTTACTTCATAATTTGGTTAATTGCATTGGATTTCAGCCATCCCTAATCGCTTGCAGATCAAGAACTTTTCTGTTCTTTCTTTCAATTCGTTAAAGTACTGATGAACTTATTTATTGCTTACTAACCAATTCAAAAAATAGTGGTTGAACAAACAGGTCAAAGTATTACTGCATTTCAAAATCATCTGCGTTGAATTTTAAAGTGATGAATAAATACAGAAACAACTGCACAGAAATAAATTCAGTATCAATGAAAGCGTAAAATCTAGAATTGTAAAATACTATTAAAATATTTCCAATGAATCTATACCAGAGATTTTAAGGAAAAACGACAAAGATAATTAAAAAAATAATAAATTTTTGCACTCAAAAAATTGTGGCATTTTTTCTCATACCTTGAAGAAGAAGAGTGCAAAGTTGGATTGAAATCGAGGCAATAATTTAGAAAGAGATGTGGAACCCATATATGTTTATAAATTCATACATATGGGAGTCTAACCAAATTTTCAAATAATATTAGACTCATCAGATAGCGGGGTTTTAGTGATTTGGTGTCAATATTTACGGGTTCAGTTTGAAAACTAAGATAAACGAAGGACAAGGAGTTTTAAACAATAAAATAAAAGAATTTATTTAGAGCTAAAGGGAAAAAATTACAAAGGGGAGGGGAGTATTTACAGGGAAATATTAAATGGATTAAAAAATGGAGATATTAAGCAAACAGAAAGTTAGATTATTTACTCTAGGAGACTGTTAGATGTAACAAAAACATTATGTGATTGAAAACATATTACCGAGTAGCTTTGTGAACGGGAAACGCTGACGAGTGGAAATGTCTTTATCGTACGGTGGTTAGTAGGCCTCTGCCTGAATATTAATTGTGACAGTTTTTCAAAAGCTCGATAGATGGCACTGTTCTGGAATGTGATATTAATTAAAATTATCGTCCTCTGGGAAATGATCTAACCTTTTACAATCCTCGCATTGAATTACGTCTACCAACGGACGTTGATAAAAGAAAAAACCGAAAGCTAAAATGATGGTTAAACAAAATAGCTCCGTGGGATTTCCTACGTACATATATATTCATAATTTCATATTTTATATAAAATAAGTAGTAGAGGCTCATCGGAGTTTTATAACAGTTTATTTTTGTAGCTGATATTGTAATAAAAAGAACATTTATTCAAGTGTAAAATTTAGCGAATCGATCAAATTCAAAATTTTTAAGAGCATTTTTTTGGACTATTTAAAACATAAAAAATGCATCTAGCGTATTTTCAAGGGCTACCACTATACAATAAGATAAAATGTATAGTATCCTGATGCTCAAAAGTCTGCCATTATATCTTAAAGCCAAGTGAAATTCTGCAATGAAATTCTGCAAGATTTTCCACACTTTTGGATGTAAGTAGAAAACCCCTTTCTTGCGGACCAATATTTAAGTGGACTCATGAATAAAAGAGGGATCAATGGGCAGACGGAACATAAAAAGATACAGCGGCCCTTGCCAACTACGAGATGAACAGCTACTTTTATGAGGGAAAAATTGTAAGTTGAGAATTCAAAGGACTGCTCAAAATTCCATTAAGTTCCAAAATTCTGAAAAAAAAATCATGAAATTTTTAAACTTTAAGTAAAATGTTTATCGTTTATTTATATTTTTTATAAATACTTTTTGAGTGTAATTTTTTATATGGAAACTTTTAAATGTTTACATTATCAAAAGGAAATTTCACTTTAAATTTAAAAATAAATAAATAAATAAAGATTAAAATGAAATCTGCTACGCATATTTCAATGTACCATGTCAGAACATCATTTCTTGAACGGCCAAGCACCATGTTCTCGTGGAAGTTAAATTATAATTTTATTCCTTTTAATTGTTTCATTGAATGAGTCGCTTTAGTATTGCAAACGGTGCAAAAAACTTTGTCTCGCATTGATTGTTTAAAAAAATATCACATTTCCTATTTATTTCATTTCGTATAATCACGTGCTCAGAATTACATTTTCTAGGTTTTATTTGCTGTAGTCCTTAACGCATTTTTTTTAAAAAATCGGAACTTTTGTAAATGCAAGGGGAACACGTTATTAAAAGCTGGTGTTTTATGATGCTCCGGCAGATAATAAAATTGTTATTTTTAGCCTACGAATTTTTGCTGACGCCTAAAGCCTCATCCCAATCTTCATCTAAAATCCTGTTCTGAAATGCTAAAAATTCCAACTCAGTGAAAAAGTAATGTCATATTTAAACTATTCGAAAAAAATCAAAAGGAAATGCTTTCAATTCAGTTCAGTTTCTTTAATAGTTGCAGTAGTTGCTTTTTAATTAGGTTTTTTTGTTAGTAGTTGCTTTTTTGTAGTTGATACTTTCAGTAGTTGCTTTCATGATTCAGATCTAAGAATGTCTTAGAGAAATGTTTCCATGAATTTTTTAATTGACCCATTCCACTTTGGTATGTTGTATTGTTGCTTTAATTTTTGTTCCGAAATTCAGAAACTCTGGAGCATTTGAAAAATGAAAAGTTAATTTTAATAAGGTAATATAAATAATGAATTTCACGTCAATTGATACAATTATTCAAGTAAAGATATTCTAAAATATGTTATTTTGAGACGATTTTGTAAGTTGAAGAATAACTTTAAACTATAAATAGTGTTGTTGTTTCTTATGGCACTTGCCATGCCAGGCTCACTGAGGCAATCAACGATTTAAGCCTAGTTAATGTCTCTTGATTTGTAGTAGCGCCAACTAGGGCCAAGAGTACAACATTTGCTACTCATTCATCACATTCGCTTGCACAGCCCCTTTTTTCACGGGGGGGGGGCCCATTATCACACCTTACAGACAGAACACAGAACAACTATGCCTAAACCGGGACTCGAACCCAGTACGCTCAGACCACGGAAAAGACGCGCTACCCATTTGACAGGACGCCGGCTTTATAAATAGACTTTAACTGCAAATGAGTATCCAGTTCATTAGTCATTAGATATCGAAATCTACATGTGATCTATCATGATGATTTGTGACATAATTTAGTATTGATTTTATTCCTAAAAGCCTAATGATTAAATACAACCTATAAAATATTTTGTTAGCAAATAATAATAGGCATTTTAAATATTCTTTATAAGACTCTATTTTCCACGCATCTTATTATTATTTTGGATATTCTGTGCTTATTTGTATGCGTAAATGACATTTTAGCCATTAAATACTTTAGAGCAAACAAAAGGGAAAAATATTAAACAAAAATCAAGAGAGCATCTTTTTAATTAAAAAAAAAGGAAAATCTCTCGTGACTTATTTTTCATACTTTAATAAAAAGCAATGTTCCTCACGCTAACACAGTCTCATATAAATGGAAAATTTAACACTTTAATAGGATTTGCGCTCACTCTACTAATGCATTGATCCTGTCTACTTAATATTTAACTGTTCCTACTCAAATTATTTCTATTCAGAGAGAGGCATCTTCATCTTCATATTTCCCTCCTTTATGCTTTCCGTGAGTTATGTAATGTATTAATTCGCTTCATATTTCAAACAAGATGGCAATAATCCTATTAATTTAATATCTAATAGTTCAATCTTTCTCTAACAATGGAACGATAAGCAATATGTCTTTAATTATTTTAATATTCACTGTACGGTCTGAAATGAACGGATTTTAAGGATTTACATACTCTTTTTCGTTTCAGAAATATTGGCAACATATAAATGAGCCTTGATCATGAAAAGAATATACTTAAATTCAATTTTTGTTGTTGTTCCTTATGACACTTGCCATGGACAAGCTCCCCGCTGATACAGCAGCAGATGTAAGTCTCTTGTTTATGAAGTAGCGCCAACTAGGTCCAAGAGTGTGACTTAGCTACATGCGCACCACATTTGCTTGCACAGCCCCTTTTTACAGTGGGGCACAATCACATATCTCACAGATAGCTCAAAGAAGAACAATCATGCCCGAACCGGGATTCGAACCCGGAACTCCCAGAACGCGAGTAAGACGCGCTACCTCTGTGGAAGAAAGCCGGTAAATACCAATTTTTACGTCAATTATAGCTTTTATTCTATTCGAAAGAGTATGACTTGATTCTCAGAGCAATTTTGAACGAGCTGTATGTCTATTTTTTAAAAGGAAATTGTTAAGTTTGGTCATAGACCAGGCCGTTGTGATTTATTTCAAATTTGAAGCACAGTATGAACCGGATCTATGAGTGTGAACTGGAAGGTATGAATCTTAATATATTTCAATATAACTGTTAGGAATTTTAAGTTTAGAAAAGGTATTTTTGAAACCTAAAAATATCTAATTATTTAACGTAACTCAGGAAGAAAATGAAGATTAGCCAATTACAATACGAATGAGTGATAATTATTCCATGTAGAATTGTTTCATAAATTAGACTATATTTTTGAAATCGCTTATTTTGCCGTGAATACGTCTTTAAATTTACTACCATACGGAAGCAATTCAAAAAATCTAGAGATAAAAAAAATCAAGGGATGTAGTTTGGCGTTGTAGTTTCGAATCCAGCCTCTAACCACGGGATAGTTAAAGGATCAAAGAATGCGTTACATTAAACGAAAAAAGAGACGCATCGCGCGCGGTGGAGGGAAAAGTGCTGCAATTTTAAGGTTATTTTGCTGCTTATCGAGATTTGCAATTAGTATAACTTTTGACTCGGAGAAGCTACGATGTTCGTTTAAGTTTTAATCGTCAGCTGTCGTCAAAATCTATCGATTGTATATAAAAAATTAGTTTAAATTAGTGACATAAGTGAATAATGTGTTAGAATAAAAAATATTATCAAAAAATATATAATGTCCACCTATACTCGTCAAAAAGTCAAAACCAAATACAGAGATAGTATACGGTTGGAAAGGGCTTCTCAAGAACAATTGAATGTTAATAATAAAACCTAAAATTATATCCGATTACGAGCCTGATCTTACTACGCCAGTTATGATAGTAGGAGACTTTAATGATGATGTCTCACAAAACCGCTCACTGCCCGACTTCATGCTCAGTGGGCACAAATAGTATTATATTGAAACTTCTCCAAAAACTTAAGGTAATCCCTGTATTGATTTATCGTTTACCAGAAAACTCAATGTTTCTTGTATACCATTTGTGTCGTACTTTTCTTATCACAGACCTATAATTGAAAAAGTTATATTGTAACAAAATAATTATTTGTTGTCTTGCTTTTATCCTAAATGCGTAACTAAAAATATTTTATTTAAAAAAATATAACCCGTTACATAAACGTATTCACGTACAACACACGGCCGTGTCCATAACACAACCACAACATGTTTTTTTCTTTTGAAATTGTAATGTTTTGTGCATCCTTAGTTAGAAGTTATTTACTATAAATATCTATACGTTCTAAAAGATTAAAAATTATTAAATTATAGTATTAGATGTGATATATAATACGGGAAATATAATATTATATTATACTGTCATACAGTCAATAAGTTTCTGTAATTGAGTTGAAAACTTAGCATATTATTAACCAAAAGTATTGGTAATATTTGGGATTTTTTTCGTATAAAGCGTTTTTATCTTACCAACGTTCTTTGTCTAAAATTTGCACATAAGCTCGTTTCAATACCAATTCCTTTCTGGGTTATAATTGTTTCAACTAGAATTATTTTATAAATTAAGTTATATTTTTGGGTATTGCTTATTTAAAAAAATTGTTTAATGTTTTGCGCATCTTTAGTTAAAAATTATTTGCTATAAATATCTGTAATTTCTCAATGAATAAAAAGTATTTAATTGATACATAATATGGGAAATATAATATTTTATATTGTCATGCATTTAGTAATTTTCTATAATTTAGCTGAAAACGTTGCATATTATTAACCCAAAACAATATTGTCTTATATTGTCATACATTTAGTAATATTCTATAATTTAGTTGAAGACATTGCATACTATTAACCCAAAACAATATTATCTTATATTGTCAAGCGTTTAGAAATATTCTGTAATTTAGTTGAAAACATTGCATATTATTAACCAAAAACCATATTGTCTTATATTGTCATGCATTTAGTAATTTTTTATAATTTAGTTTAAAACTTCGCATATGATTAACCAAAAGCATCGGTGTTATTTTGGATTACTTCGTAAAAAGCTTTTATATCCGACCATCTTTCTTTTTTTAAAATAAGCGTACAATTAATTATCGCACTTAACAGTTAATGAAAACTGCAAATATTAATAGCTTTTTGGGAAAATATGAACCAAAAGATTTTTTTTTCAAATTCCGGTTGGAATACCCTAAAAGCTCCTGTAATTGAGTCATCTCAGAAAAAAATTTGAATTTAATTGTATTATTTACTCGACAGAAATTCAAAGGTAGTTCGTCAGCCTTTATGCAGAAATTCGAAAAATATTGAAACACTTTTCATCGTATTGTGTATGCTACTGTTAGGATTCGATTGCCTTTTAGATAAATCGAATCATTTCCGTTTTTATTCTAAAAGCTTTCAGTTATTGTTAAGAGGAAATACTCTGTAACACAAATGTTCAGTTATTATATGATATTTTTCAATAGCTTTAGTTTAATAAATTTTTCTAGAAGTAGGTGCTTATCAACAATTCAATATCAGAATGTGCAGGAAGATTTTATTAATGAAATTAAGCTCTTGAAGTACAGTAAGCCTAATATTAAGGCTAAAGCAATTATAAGTAAAGAAAAAGAATATTTTATAGGCCCTTTGAACTAAAATTATCTCATTTTTCTTCAAGAAATGGATGGTCAACGTGTTTATATGAAAGTAAACACACATACCGGTCACCTTCTCTGAATCCTGTTTATAAGATGATTGATTATTATTAATTATAACATCTGGGAAAGGTAAAGACAAGTTCACTTGCAATTATTTTTCTGAGTTTTGCCTTTGCACAAGAATAAAAAGGCAATTAAGATAGAAAGTGCAAGTCTAATATTCGACTTTGAATATCACTGAAAGTTAATAATGAAGTACTACTGATCTTTTAGCCATGAATTATCTTTAAAAATTTCAATTTTAATGCAAGATGACTAAGTGTTTATTCTTAGTCATTTTATTCAAATAAAACTTTTGTAATACGAGATTGTTTTGTCGAAAAGAAAACAAAATAAAATAGTTAAATGATTTCTTTTGAAAGTGATACATGATATATGATGCTATATCTGGTAATAGTAAAAAAGTTTGAATGAGTGAATTGATTCTCCACAGAAGACCGTATAAAAACAGTATGCTTGATTTTGTGTTATTGACATTGACATACATATAAAGTGGATAACCGAAGGATAGGTGAAATATTCCAAGACATGGTGTGTTTACGTAAGAAAACCAGTACACGACAAAACTTTCCAAGCTGAAATGGCGAAAAAAATACAGCGATGACAAAATTGGATGTGCCTTAAACAACTGTGGGTCATATAACTGGAAGATATGGCGTGTATAGTTTCATGGTAGATTCTTTAGAAACGGGCACAGTATCATGAATGTAATAGGAGCTGGATCCCTTCGTATTGCTGGAGAAGTACACATAGAAAAACTATGGAAATTTGGAGAATTATAGTTCCACAGTAAATTTCTTTTTATCAAAATAAAGAAATTATAGGATTTATAAGTATGCTTTATGTTTGTGCCGTTAAATATAAATAAACAAGAATATATTCTACTCCTTCGCATTCCATCGAATCCTATAACATGTTTCTGATGCATAACGTGTACTTCACGAAACCTTCAATAACGGATTTGATTAATGGTAATTAATATTATGTTTTTAAATATTAGTTACCATTATTATGTTCTGATTCTATTCTGTATTTCGTTCCAAATAAAAGTGCTGACTTCAGGGGTCTCTCAAAAAGAATGAATGGATAAAGATCATTGCATATCTTTTTAAAGATGCCTAATATTCTCTTGCTTATGGCAAAGCATGGTAAAGAAATCCCTCAGAGAATCTCACAATAAAATTTCTGAAGGGACATTGTGACTTTCCTATTAAAGAGACATATTTTTATTATCGCCTATCTAGAAGTTAATTTCAAAATTTTCTTATTTTAACCCACATATCCGCAAATTTATTTTTACATTTAAATATTTATGATCTAGTTTAATAAATACAATAATTAACAAATATATTGCTAATTTCTATTACTGATGCGCAAATGATGCCATTATTTATATAAAACATCAACAAAGAAAACCGTTGATGGTTCAGATACAATTACAATGCAACACAACACAATTTTCATTCACTTCGTTTTTAGAAAATATCACAGAGTAATTATTCTTTTCGTTCAGGATAATTCAAAGATTATTTCATCCCACAGTGTGAAGTAAAATAAAAAAACCTGTTATTCAAAAATGATTTTAAAAAATCTTTAGGATATGAAAACGATTAAATAACGTGGTAAAATATTTATCCATTAAATAAAAAAAAAACCTATCATATCATTAAGATCAGCTGGGAAAAATCTTAAGTAAGCGTATTAACTTAAGCATTTCAAAATTTGAATTTAAATATTAACAACTTGAAGCATTCTGTCCTATATTATTGAACATTGGTTTATACAGCATTAAATAAGTATATTTTCATTTTTTGAAAAAAAATATATTCACCTTTAAGAGTAGATTGTTCACTGTAAGCCAACTGGTTTTTTCCTTAGAAAATTTCATCATCAAAAATTTTTCCTTGACTCTTAGGTATAGTATTTTACCTGCACGAAATGACTAGCAGATATTTTATCTGAAGGAGATGTTAAGGCACTTTCCTCTCTCTTTCTTCCTTTGATTTTCTTTTGAGTCGCAGTAGGAGGTTACTTTGCTGTCATAGTTTTCCAAGAATAATATATTTTCTTTATTTTTATGCTCCGAATGCTCTTTATGAAAGCGAATTGAAGCCACATATGTAAATACAATTTAATTTGTTGTTGACAGAACATTTTCTTTTTACTTTCGAATTCTTTTGTACAATTTCTAATTGACTGAATCTTGAAAATAAAATTATGTTTTCCTATTTGTCAATGAAAGTTTAGCAAAGACTTTGTTTGTCAAATCAAAATTTTTTCTGATAAATCTTCAGCATATTATAAGCTTAAAACTGAAGCCTGACAAATGAAAGCGAGAATCCAGAAATATTATTGAAAAATTGAATAGGTTAAATAAACACGCTTTTTTAAAACCCAATAACGTTTACTGTTTGGCATTTCATAACCAATATTGCAGTGATGTATTCTATTCTTTCAGCTTTTTTAGGTCAAAGTTTTGAAGTGTATCAAGTGGAACCAATATATAGAATCCAAAGAAAAATTCTGAAAAGAAGTAAATGTCACAAATGCTCCAAATGTAAGATGTGTGTGTTTGTAACAATTGTGATCGCTTCAATGTAAAATATTTCCAAGTTTTCAAGACATTTAAGCGCATTTAACAATTTTTTTTTCTAGTTTTATATGGGCAGTCCCTTTTAGAAGTTTTTAAAGCTTATTAAAATCAGTTTTATTGTCCTTTGTTAATATCAACCTCCTAGTCCGAACGAATAATGACAGAATTTATTATCGGGAGGGGACTATAAGCAAGACTTGAAGCGTGAGATTATAATCTAAAGATGAAGTTTAATCAAACATATCGGCCCAAATAAGTTGTGTACTATATCTTAAGTATTGTGTATTTTTCAATAGAAATGGAAAATAGATTTTGTTACTATTGAGAGCTTCAAAAAGCTACTGAAATAATAATAATTTG
The DNA here is from genome assembly GCA_026289955.1 of Argiope argentata. Classification (NCBI taxonomy): domain Eukaryota; kingdom Metazoa; phylum Arthropoda; class Arachnida; order Araneae; family Araneidae; genus Argiope; species Argiope argentata. The sequence continues at coordinate 27,301,001 of JAOUZG010019159.1, read as the reverse complement.
AATAAATATGGAGTAATTAAACTAGCCAACATTAAATCAGACAGCATTTTGAAACCACACGTAACTTGGTAGAAAGACTGAATAGCTTGTAAATTAGAACCTGTGTCAATATATATGTTTCATTTCATTGACATAGTCAAACAGGTTATATTTAATTCACTTTTTCATTGAAATAAAAAGTAGATCGCTTTTAAATAACTTAGATAATACTTACTTAATAAAATTGATCGATTTTCCGAAAATATATTCTTTTCCAATTCGAAAATGTTAAATTAATGTGATTCCTCCAAATCTATATAGCAGATATATTTCTATTTCAATATGTGGAATAATAAATATATTTTTTAAATGTTAAAATAGCCAAAAAAACACTTACATTATCCACATCGATATTACAGTTTTGAAAGCGAAATTGTTTTCTGTATATTTTCATCTGTTTTCATTAGTTACATAAACATTTTAATACCATAAAATTCACATTTATTTTTAATTTGTTGGAAAGAATCATGTTCCTCTGATATTTTTCCTTCTGCCAATATAAAGCAGCCATTAAAAATTCAGGAAACATCATTCTTTCCGAAATAATATTTTCAAGTTTGCAATCTCAACAGTTCAAATATTTACAGAATTTTCGTTTAGTTAAGTCCATATAAAAATAATATAAATTTTTTATATTCTGAAGAAACTTGAGAAATAAAGAATAGAACTGAATAGAATTTATTAAAATTAATGTAATTAGTGCTAGTTTATTTATTTAATCCAACTATATTTAATATCTAATAAACAATTTATTTAAGGTAATATCAATAAAACTTTAATGCAGTAAAGCATACCATATTAATTTGCTTCGGCAATAAAATCATAATGTACTCATTTTAAGAAAATATGTTTAACCCAAAAAATTTGCTCCAATTTATTATCAAATTATATGTTTTGTATACACGCATTATGTTATTAGTTTTTTAAAAATAGTTTGATGAAGAACAATTACATTAAATAAAGATACATAATTGTTACAAAAATATCACAGCGTATATCTGGTTTCAATTAATGTGACGTTGCTAGTATCAAAGGAACTTAATTCTGAAATTATATTCTCGTATTCTTTTGCTTATATTCTCGTATTGCTTTTTGCTTTGAGTGACTTCTCTGTAATGAGTTTTTCGTTATATTTTTCTGATTCAGAAGAACGATAATATAAAAAAATAAATGTGAATAATTCTGGATTTAGTGAATTTTTTCTCATTTTCTTGAAGCCTTGTATAATAGTAGGTATTGTTTGTTATGTCTGGTAAAAACAATTGATATCAGTTAGGCTTAAAACCCGTAATAACAAAATATTCTGAAAGACTTCCTCTTTGTCGCACGCAAGGATTTCTTACACATAAATTTCATATTTAATTTATTTAAAATATTTTTACTCAACTTGATTTGTTTATTTTTTATAAAGACAGAATTTTGTAACCGGTTTCTCACTCACTTTCATATAGAATGTCTTGCTCTTAAATGTATTTCTTAGAAATACACTTTTTTAATAATATGTTTTATAAACCATTTCAAATTAATAACTAAAAGTAGAAAATAATTAAAATTTAAAAATTCTAAATTTCATTGACTAATTAAAGAATATTTAAAAAATGTTTTATATGCATTTGTCAGTGTTAATCTATGTTGGATTGGTTTAGAAAAGGAATTTTTCTTATTATTTCATTCCTAATTTCAAAACGTTAGCGAAAAGGAATTTTTAGCAAAAATTCTATTAAAAATTAGAGATATAATTAAAAAGCTTACCGCGAGATGTCTAACTAAATTTCAAAAAAAAAAATTTTTTTTTGCAATCTTTTTCATGCAATAATTTAAACTTTCATGTTATATATGTAGGAGTCAAACTAAATCTTCTAAAAACGTTAGAGTCTTCAGATAGCGGGGTTTTAGTGATGTGATGTCTAGGTTTTTAAAAAAATATTTACCGGTTATTTTCTAAACGAAGATTAAAATAATGCACACCAAAAAAGAAGCGACTTCTTTAAAAAAATAAAAGAATTTATTTAGAGTTAAAGGGGAATATTTAAAGGGGGCAGTATTTACAGGGAAATATTAAAAAGAATTAAAACATGGCGATATTAAATAATCAGAAAGTTCGATTATTTCCTCTAGCAGGACATTAGAAGTAACAAAACATTACGATTGAAAACATATTACCACGTAGCTTTGCGAGCGGGAATCGCTGACACTGGTGATGTCTTTCCTTTACGGATGTTAATTTGGGCCTCTAGCTCAATATTAATAGGGACAGTTTTTCAAAAGCTCGATAGATGGCGTTGTTCTGGAATGTTGTACTAATTAAAAGTATCCTCCTCTGGGAAATGATCTAACCTTTTGCTTGGATTTTGATTAAAAAAAGGAAGGCAGATGAAGGTTAAATAAAATAGGTCTGTGGGATATTCTACATATATTATTAAGGAAATTCAGTAGGGATAACGAACGCTTTATTCTACACGAAAGCAATATGTAATATAATAAGATACAGGCAAACATGCCATAATTATTTGTACAATTCAACTTCATAAAAGCAGAAAACATTTATAGTACAGCAGCAACAATATAAAAGGCTCATAGAGAACTCAATATTCAAAAAGATAATTCACTGGTCAATTCTCTCTCGAACATGTCGTCTGTGTTTTGAGTTATGTTTCTGAATATTTTACAGTCTCAGTGAAAAATAAAGAATATTTAGAAGAATATCATTTCATCGTTTCTAATCGATATAGCATCAAAATTTTAGAAGTTTCAAGAACTTCATATTTGCTGTCAATGTCACCAAATTCATGGTTATGTAGCCAAACGGGCTGCCAATTTTTTGCCATGACTGGATAAGTCACAGACCTGTTATCAATTCAGTATCTTTTAGAGATATCTATAAAACAATTTTTCTTAACAATAAATAAAACTTGAAGGAAAGCAATATAACATATAAGATACATGTATTTATTTTCTATTATTGAAATATATAATATATAATATTTTTTTAATAATTTCGTTATAAACTGACAGTCAAATGTTTTTTGAGTAGAAAAAGTTGAATTAAAAATTTCGTTTTTATTTAATTCAAGAGGAATAATAATTTCTAAAAATTTGTTTTAAATTGATTGGTTAATGCAAAGGCCTAATATAATATTATTTTATAAAGATATTTTTTATCGTAAAGTAAGAAATTAGAATCCACAGGACAAACGGGGTTACACTTTTCCTATAAAGATGAAATTAAAAGAAAAATATATTACCTCGAATTATTATATAATTATAATATTTATAATTTAATAGATGCACCACTAGTTATAATTTTAATTTCTGCTATGATATATGTTTAATATCATATTATAATTGTTAATGATGTTTCTAACTTTTATTGAAATTCTGGCATAACAGTTTACTGCCTAAACCCTCAACCTTACTCAAACTTGCACTCCTTGTAGTATAAAACTCCAATACATAAACGTTTTGTTATAACATTCATAACACTTTTTGTGAAAACTAATAAATGTCTCACTAAATTAATAGATTAATTACATTTGTATTTTACGGTTTCATGGAAAGGTTACATTCTCACAAAACTGCTGTAAAGACATTAAGTTAAAAGCTATTCTCATGCTATAGCATATCTAATACAGTGCTTCCAATGTTATCTCCTTAGCGCTGATGCTAATCCTCTCGGATATAATTAATTATCAACATTTCAAAGTGCTGACTAGAGGAAGAGGTACCCTCGAACTGATGAGCAACTGAGACTATCCCGCTAAGCATCTTCCGCCAATTGCGCAACATGAGTAGTTAGTTAGCCTCTCCTTAATTATTTTCAATTACTGGCTAACAAATAACTAGATAGTTCAGTTTGTCAAACTCAGGGATATTATATTGGCTGCATTATTGAAAACCAGACTACTTTTTCCAGGACTTCACATAACGAATCACAAATTTGAGTAATTGTAAATATATAATTTGAATTGATTATTACGCGTGAAAATATAGTTTTACCACAATATTTGTAAAAATATTGACATATTTGAGTTAACAGTATTACTTTCTTCTGTTAATTTCCTGGTAAGAGAAAGAGTTTTTTAAATAGCTCTAACAAGGGCTGAATGGATTTCCAGGTTAACAACAACTTCAACATTTGACGACGGATTTAGTAACTTTGGCTAAAAGAACGAAGGACCTAGAATCTTCGATAATCTTGGTGATGGCTGCATTCATACTTCAGTATAAGTTCTTTGAACCTTCTAGGTCCTTTCAGAAATTCTAAACTACACAGATAATTCTAGTTCGAGAAAAGGAATAATTGATTAAATTTTCAAGATTTTTTTAAAGAATTGTATTTTGTGCGTTTTGGTCGCATTTTATTGTATGTTTGTGATTTCATGAAGAGTAATTAATTAATCTTCCTTCTCCATTATGGAACCCCCTGGAATTTTATCTGCGCACCTAATGGTGACTGAGTTTATTTTTGTGATATTAAAAAAATTATATTTATTATTATTCAATCGAAAATGTTCATCATAAAGAAAGTAATAATTTATTCCATATCAAAATAGCCAGAAAAAGGAAAGAGAACACATTTGTTAAGAACAAAATCACTTCAAATATAAATAAATGTACGAAAATATAGTGATTCGTGACGTTTTCCACTTTTTTTTCCATTTTTTTAAAAAAAAGTCTATTCTCTAAAAAACCATAACAAATTTTTCTTTATACATACGTTAATGCCAATAAAATTAACCTGTTATCTCTACTAACAAAGAATACGTCAGAGTTTATACTGGTTGTACGATGTAGATTTTTCGGTTTAGAACTGCCAAATGCATTGCTGATAAATTTGGCGGCAAATAGGTAACTCTGTATGATCTGTTTTGAAATTTTATTTCTTTATAAATTAAACAGGAATTTGGGAGTTTTCAATGATAATGGTCAAAAATATTAGGATACAAAATAATTTCATAACGTTTTAAAATTTTAAAAAAACATGATTTTTAATAAATTCAATCTAATCGCTATGTAAATTTCCCCTGAATTTTGGCTATTTGTTTGCTTTTTGCAGTAGATTTTGTTGTTTAATCGAATATTTAAAATCCATGTTTTCTTCCATTTTTTAGGAAATTTTTTTTGTTAAAATCTATGCAATTTTCAAGAAATATAAGAAAGTAAATTTACAGTACCACAAAATTTAGTAGATAGATAAATCAGGCATTTACATTTTAAAAATTGCTGATTTATATCATGACATCCCGAAAACTGGATCAGAGAGCATACTATTTTCTTCTCAAAACACGGCCTTTTTCCTGCCTACCTTAAAAGGTTCAACCTTTCTGAGAGTGATCAGTGCAGTTGTGGTGGGATTGGCACGGTACTTCATTATGCCATGGAATGCATCCTCACAATCTCTTGGCATATAATGAAACCATCACCAAGCCTTGAACAAGAGTGGCTGAGAAGAGTCACCAGAAACCCCTTATCCAGGAAAAAATCCATAGCATAATTAAATTTGTTAGCGGAAAAAGAAATCTATTCTCATCTTCCTAGTACTCAATATTGCCTCATACTCACAATGACTGAGGGTAAAAACAAGCAGTTTCCTATCAAATACTTCAATCAAGCAGAGTTTCTCTTCGTCCCAACTAGCCAAATTATTTTCTATCTCTTTTTAATATTTGCAGCGTCACCTAGTGTGTCATAAAATTAAGTGAACACAGAATGTATATATATCATAACACATGTTATATTTTAGCCTATAATAGTGTTAAACTATTTCAAAGCCGAAAATCTCTGCAAACGGCTCTTCTCTTTATCATATCTTATATGCTTTTAAATTCTGTAAATAGTTTCATTTTTATTTTTTTCTTACAGCAAATATTTTATTATTTAAAATAAAATTCCCTTAATATGCCCAACAAACCATGAAGTGACCAAAATGGTCACATAAACAGGGTTATGAGATGGTGTTCTGTTTTGTAATACAGGGTGTCCAAAAAGTTCCCTTCCTGATGATTTGTGAATTTATTTTACAAAAACAACAATTTTAAAAAGAATTATTTTTATGCCAATGATAAAAAGCACTTTTAACATAACTAAGGAAAAATACTGAACTTACATTTATAATAAATGTTCAAAATATCCTCCCTTTTCTTGGAGACAAAGGTGAACTCGTTTGCGCATGTTTTTCGAAACGCGTTTTAACATGCTAGGAGTGATTTCTTGTATCCTTTGGTCAATTGCTATTTTCAAATCATCTATTGTTTGAGGATCACCTTCATAAACTTTGTCCTTTAAATATCCCCAAAGAAAAAAGTCCGAGATGGTCAGATCAGGGGATCGAGGTGGCCAAAGATTTTTTGAGATAAGTCGATCGCCGAAAAAAGCTTCAAGCATGTCCATGGTTTCATTACTCGTACTGCAAAATTTAATATACTTGAAAAAAAATCATGGAAAATTATTTTTTAAATTTGGAGTACGGGAACTTTTTGGACACCTGGTATCATGAGATATGTACTCCATCATAATGATTCGTGCTCATGAATAGAATAAGTATAAAGCTATAAAAATAATGCCACATTAATGTGAAACACAATTAATGGCTTAAAAATATTATTTAGAGAGAATCATAATTATTAACTCACTCATTAAACATTTAATTGAAATAAGGCCCAAACAATAATTAATTAATAACCGGATAATTGAATGATCATTACAAGATCTCCATTCCAAAATGATCACATAATGATCAACATTCCAATTAATAGTTCAATTAGATCTTAAAATATTTTTTGGAATGTTTAAAATGGTGATACAAATTTCAAGTTGAAATTACAAACTCCCAAAACCACTCTTTTTGAAATAGGGTGGCAATGTGGAAGATAATCGTTTGTTATGGAACGAACGGCAGTGTGATTATAAAAATAACTTTATTGATATATGAGATTCACCTTCCTACACAATGTCAGAAAACGCTGGGAAAATATGTGAAACATGACAAATGCTTGTTTTTCTTTGTCTAGATGTGTTTATAGATTGTGCTCGACATTCCTTAACTTTCTGCCACGCGCCAGAATTTTTCATGCTGCAGGTAACATTCCAATGCCATTTATGTTTTTTCCTGTTGTGAAGATTATATTTCACTAACAAAGAAGAATTGTCCTTTGAATATTTCGAATTATTTTATTCGAAATATTTCGTAATATTAACTGTGAGAGTTGTCGTCTCATTATTCTTGAATGCATTCCTTGAATTACTGCATCATTTTAATTTTCATTCCGTTTCTTTAAATGATATTATTGCTTAAGCCTTATAAAATGGCAAAGTTCTAATAAAATTCTGCTGTTTAATGATTTATAAAACGTCGTTAGCCACCGTGAATGATTTAATGAATGTATGTTACAGCCGGTAAATCATGGGTTGTAATAAAAAAGAAAAATATGTACAAATTGAAGGTCACGATACGAACCTGCGACACTAGAGTCTGTAGCCGAGTTACATGACCATAATACAAAAGTTGACTTCGGTATCGTAGATGTTATCTGGCTAATGAAGCTAGCGCCACAGTACTCGCTCACCAGTGAGTCGGAGGAGGGACGAACGATTTTGTTTAGCGCCAAGCGTTATGGTGAGTTGCTGCTTGCATGCGTCAAGTGAGTCTGACGACTTTGCTTTTGCTTGCTTGCTTGCATGAAGTGAGTCTGACGATTTTTTGCTTTTATTTCAAGTGAGTACGACGATTTTTGCTGCGGGTAGATGGCGCCCCGACTGTTGCAGAAGATCACGTCCGGGTCACCGATGTACCAACTGAAGGTCACCATACAAACCTGCGACGCTAGGGCCAGTAGCCGAGAAACAGGAACATAATATAAAAGTCGACTTCGGTATCGCAGATGTTTTCTGGCTTATGAAGTCACGAATATATTTAATAAACATCAAAAGTAACTAAAATTACCTTATTATCAAACTGCTTAATTTCAAAAATGCATTTAAATATGAAAATAAATAAAGACTTTATTGAAAGGTCAAACGTACAGTCTACCATTGGCAATTAAAATTAATATGTAATAATAATCTACATCATATTATATAATTATCTACTAATATTCCTCTAATAAATAATTATCTACTAATATTCCTCTAAGAATAACATTCCACTAAAATTCCCCTGATAAATAATAATCTAATAATATTCATCAAATAAATAATAATCTACTAATATTCATCTAATAAATAATAATCTACTAATAATCATCTAATAAATAATAATCTACTAATGTTTTAAAACAGAACTTCCTAAATATTGTTATCTTGAATAAATCGAATTAAAATTGTTTTGTAACATTTTTCGCTTTCTTTTCACTGACCAAATTATGCAGTTCTTTTCCTTCGGGATTGAATAAATACAAATTGATTACATTCAGCAGATCACCGATACATGTATAATAAATATAAAGTACAATCAACATCAAAACTTTTCCAGTGAAGCGACAATCCTTTTACTTATTGAGCTGCGGGCAGTTCGTCATTGGTCGAAAGACTCCCCCTTGGCACTAAATAGTAGCTGCTTTCTGTTTCCGCACCTACGATTTATTTCATCTATGAATAAATATTTCGCTCAATATTTTGTAAACAATGAATGAATGAATGTTTGCCATTATCACGGAAAAGCTTGTTAAATTTTTTTGATCCAAAATAGCATTTATTTTTTTTCCTTTTGAAAATGATAAAAACTATGTTTAGGATTCAAATTAATGATGTGAATGAAAGAGTATTAGCTTTTATTTTCCTGACCTAAATTTAATAACAAGAGAAAAGTTTTTACATTAACTTAAAATAAAGGCATTTAACTCGATTTATTTGATAGTTTCAAAATCTGTATTATTTGTCTTTGTTATGATAAGGAACATACACTGAAAGACAAAAGTCATGGGATAGCAATATGCAAATATACAGATGGCAGTAGTATCGCAGCTAAAAAGTATAAATGCGCAGTTCGTTTTCCAGAGCTTTCATTTGTGTTCAAGTTATTCATGTGAACAGGTTTTTCGTGATTTGTGGCGACACGACGAGAATTAACAGACTTTCAACGTGAAATGTTAGTCGGAGCTAGATGCATGGGTGATTCCATTGCGGATATCGTTAGTGAATTCAACATTCCGAGATCCACAGTATCAAGAGTGTGCCGAGAGTATGAAATTTCAGGCATCCCATCCCATCATGTACAGCGCAGTGGGCGACCACCTGCTCTTAACGACCGAGACCGCCGACGTCTGTGTAAAATGGTCAATGTTAATAGACACGCAACACTTCGTCAAATAACTGCAGGAATCAATGTGGGACGTACGAGGGATGTGTCCGATAGGACTGTGTGGCAAAATTTGTCTTCCTTGGGCTATGACAGCAGAAGACCGACTCGAGTGCCTTTACTGACAGCACGACATCGCCTGCATTTTTATGGATGACAATGCGCCATGTCACCGGGCCAGAACTGTTCGCGATTTGTTTGAAGAACATTCCGGACAATTCCAGCGCATGATCTGGCCACCTAAATCACCCGATATGAATCTCATCGAGCATTTATGGGACATCATCGAAAGGGCCGTTCGTGCCCAAACTCCTGCCCCATCCGCACTTTATCAATTATGGACGCCTATACAGACAGCATGACTCAATATTCCTTCAGAGGACTTCCAACGACTTGACACGGACTCCATGACACGTCGAGTTGTTGCACTTCGCTGGGCAAAAGGAGGACCGAGACGATATTAACAGTCATCCCATGACTTTTGTCACTTCAGTGTATAAAGTTGTATTATTCTTTTATTTGTGAATCGTTTATTTTAAGTCTATTACCGAAAAACGATGTAAAAGGAATTATTCAATTTTGATACAGGTGTTAATATATATCCCTGAAAATATAGGAATTCATATGAGGATATCTTTATTTCATTATCATAAAAAAATTTATATCCTAAATTAAAAGTGTATGTTACATAAATCCAAAAGTACCTGAAAACTTTAGGTCTGGATCCTACATATGTTTAGAAAAGAAAAAGAATTGTTACCACCGAAATGGCGGAAATAAGATAACATCAAAGTGAAGACTTTTTATACAATTATATCAAAAACCAAAGTTTGAGTAAATTCTCTTCACTCTTCAAAGAAAGACATTTCAGTTTAAGCATCAGTTTACTCAACAAAAGATTTATAAATGAGATGTAAATATATTTATTTGATGCAAAACTTTGAAAGTTTCTTGGTTTAAAATCAAATATTGATCTGTTTTGTATCGCAGTCTTAAAATCATGAACAAGTTAGAACGATGATTTCTTATTTTTTTAAGTATAATTTTTTTAAAAAAGACCGCTCAAAAAAGGATCAAGTTTCTGATTTCTATTTCACAATACCATCGTCTTTTTATTGAAATTCGGTTTTGTTGAGTATGACAGCAAAGAACACACGAAGGAAAATGAATTGAAATTGGATTTAAAAAGATACCTTTATGGAAATTAAGCCGTGGAAGATAGAAACCGAGCTATGCATCGTTTGAAGAATGAAAGATTGGAATTCATTTCTCTGAAGATGTTTACCTGCGTTTTTAGCTTTCAGTTTAAACTTGTAGCACTCAATTCCAATAAAAATTTGTAGATATCCTGAGATATGTATTAACTCTCTCTCATTGTATTTTATGGTGATATATTCTGGAGGAAGAAGGCAAAATCACCGTTATCAAATGTTACTAAAGTATCTGAACGGTATAACAAATCAAGATAAACATGTTTATCTTGTGTAAATGTTGAATTATTTTTACATATATTTGCTTGGTGCGAGTTAAACACCTGTAGCAGCTATATCTGTATTATTATTATCTTTGTTTTCACAAGTTTGTTTTAAAAGAATTGGCAACACTAGTTGCTAGTTGAGGGAATAAAAATAATGTTGACAACTTAGCTTCTTTTTAATATAAAATATAATCTGCATTAATCATTCTGAAATAATAATAATGTTCTTATAATTTATCTTTATGAACTGAATATAACAGCGCCACAATTGGTGACCCGGACGTGACTTGAATTCCTTGCGTTATCAAAATATTATTTCATTTGTATATATATATTTATCTCACATCTGTATAAATTTCTTGTTGGAAGCTGTATCGTAACTCCATTGTTACTGGGGAAGGAGTGATGTAGCAGCTATATCTGTATTATTATTATATTTGTTTTCACAAGTTTGTTCTAAAAGAATTGGCAACACCAGTTGTTTGTTGATGGAATAAAAATGACGTTGACATGATATAGCTTCACTTCTTTTTAATATGAAATATAATCTGCATTAATCATTCTGAAATAATAATAATGTTCTTATAACTTATCTTTATGAACTGAATATAACAGAGCCACACACCTAAATATATACATGCCTCAATTATATTTGGCGCTTGTTGGCACCTTTCTTTTCTTGTGAGACAGGGACTTCAATTAGATATTGGTTGACATTAATTTAAATATAAAGTGACAAAATGTGTTAAAATGTCTGCTGTTGTTACTTTTGGTGAAAATATTCAGACAAAATCAGAATAACAAAGTTTTACGTTAATTTAAGTGGAAAGAAAATGAGAACTCTTTAAACGTTGATGAACTTTTTCTGTAATGGCATGGTTCTTGGAGCTTCTAGCCCCGGTGGTGGGGCTTAATCTATTTCCTGCATAATTCCAAAGATTTGGAAGAATGCAGGAAAATAAATGCATTTGTGGAAGAATCGGTACTGCTTACTATTATTTAAAGGAATGAGCAGAAATCTCCGAACATAGAAAACATCTGCAAGTTGAAAATAATGACTTGAGTTCAATACTGATGATACCAAGTAGTTTTAGGACTCTGAAGGAGATAGTGTCTAAAATTGTCAGTTTTTTGCCAACTGTTTGAAAGCTTGTAGAGAAGAAAGTGGCCAGTTTTTGACCACTTTTTGGTTGATTATCTCGTAGGGAATATCAGTTTGACAGATTCGGTGAATGTAAGGATGTACATTGCTACAGTCTACAGTCGGCCACAACAAATCCTGTCGATACTGCTACGTTAGTGGTGGCGGGGTTGTCTGCTGTACAGAAGAAGAAGGGGTGAGCTTAATTTACGGTAATTGAAAAACAGGCGGATAATCCTGATACTAAGATTTTGAAGTGATGATGATTTGAATCGAAAATCCATTGCAGTTGCTTAAATAGTTCCAACTGGATGGATGGTGGAGGAGCGTTACGAAGCTCAAGATTTTATTCGCTGTTAGGATTCAACAGGATGTACGCTGCTATTGTAATTTAGTTAAAAAAATAAGAGCATGGAAAAAGAGAGACAATAAAATACAAATAATCTAAGAAAATTAAAAAAAAGGAAAGGAGAAAAATTAAAGAAAATATTACGAGGGCTTTTAATGCGTGGATTTGGAGAGTATTTATGTAAATAAATAATTGAATTGTTGTCGTGAGAATCAAGATTTTTATAGAAATTAATGGCAAGTTTTTTAAAAATAAATTTCTTATTTGGAGGAAGGTCTAGAGCTCTATGCATATTGGTATTTGGCACTTATTAATGAAAATTGCAGAATATTAAAGCTAAATTATTTCATTGGAATTCTATGATTCTTAAATTAGATTAGACAGCATATCTTTAGACAAGACATATTAATGCGTTTATACATACATTTCAACTTATTTTAAATCTTTTAACCCCTGCTCTACCTATTTTACTCTCTGTTGAAGTTATGGAAGCTCGTGCCTTAAGGAAATTCATTTTTTTAAAACTTGCACTGTGCTTTTTAATTTAAACTTTTGCACCATTAAAACAACCGTACTGAGAATACATACGCTAAAATTCTACGCAAATAGGCAGTGTAAATAAGTATTTTAATGTCCCTAGGCATTTTGGAGTTTCGAGAAATAAGGGGGAAAATTTATGAGGTAGATCTCGAAATATTTTTAATATAAATGAAATGAAGTTTCCATGTAAGTTTATTATCTAAAGTAATGCCTCAATATATACATTTATTAGACCACGGAATAATTTGGATTTAATTTTAATGGTTCAAAAATATTTTTGAACGTGGTATTTGGTGAACATAATAGCTTCTGTTTTACTTACATTGATTTCAACTTTCCATTTAATGAACCAGTTATTTAGATATGAAATAATAATTTTGATATCATATTAAGCAATAATGTAACTAACAAGCTTGTAATTATGGCCGTCCTGACAAACTCTGTCAAATGGTTTCTGCATATCAAGAAAAACAGCGGCGAACTTTCGGCTATTAGAAAAACCTTCTTCGACGTATTCAGTTACTCTAACAAATTGTTGCTACATCTAGAGGTTATTCCTAAAACCAAATTTTCCGGGCACAGAATATTATTTTCATTAAGGAAAATGTTAAGTCTATTCAAAATAATATGGTCGGCAATTTTACTAATAGACGGGAGGAGTGAAATGAGTTTATAAACGATGATGAACGTTTCCAATCCGGGTAGCTGTTATACTAGGAAGTGAGGACGCAGACACATTAATATGTTCGATTCGGATCAATTTACCTGAGATTAACACTAGATCAGTCAATTGTAATTGGATAACGAACCCCTTGCAATTATAATTGGATAAACAAGATTGTTCAGGAACATCATTGTATTATTCTAATTAATATGTAACACAGTAAAATGTTAGAAAATAATAAAATTTTGGAAGTCATTGGACATTTTCTTCTTTCAAGCAACTACTGGCTATCATATCACAACCGTATACTCAGAAAGGGCAAAACTATAGTTTTCAAATTCATTAAAATTAGGGACTTTATTATTATTATTTCATAATTCCATAGGCCTTAACTTGACCACAAAAAGACATTAACATTTAAAAAGCGTATTGAAATTAATTGGAGGGGAAATTAATTAGTCTATATTGCTGGCGATATGTTTTCAAAAATAAAAAAAGCCAATTGAAATTCTCTTGAAAATCTAGTATCGCAATTTTTCACTATCAAATACAGAAACTGTTCAATATTTATTTTTACTTATCTTTGAATTCAAAATTGTCTGATTGATATACTGATTGATTCTAATAAAATAGTATATTTAATGCAGGAAAACAGAGTGGATTTAAGATCTCCAATGCTTCCTACAGCTATTGAAGAATACTTACAATAACTTTTTGGCTAAAAAATAAATTTAATAACACTTCCAACATGATTTTATTTATTACATAATCTTATACAAATATGCATTTTTAATGTATTTTCTTCCAATTAATCAAAGAAATTTTTTTGAACTAGAATTGTTAAGTTTAATATCTGAGTTTAAAAATGTCTGAGCAGCAGTATCAGACATTCTTTTGAGTGTTCGGAATTACAAAAAATCGAATTATTCTTTACCTTTTCTTCCAGGAAATAAAATAACGGGATGAGCTGGAAGAATTTTTCAAGTATTGATACAACTGTTCTGAAGAATTTAAATTCCGTATTAGCGATATTGCATACCACATTATGTATGCAAACTAATCTGAACAACTCTTCTGTTTGGTGACGAATAATTGAAAACTCCATGCATGCTGCTCATCATCAACTCATGAACCTCACAATCGTTGACATCTAAACGTAATCAGAAACGCACAGACCTCCTCATTCTTTAGTAAGTAGAAGTTCAGTTAGCACCGAAAGAATTCCCAATGGCGGCTGTTAATAAATGATTTCAGCTTCGGTACAGATAGTTCATTCAGTCTGTCTAAATATTTCGCTGAATGTATTGTAAACATAAAATTAGCAGTTATTTTTCAAAGAGAGAAAAATAACTAGTTATTATAGTTATATCGATGAAAAGGACAACTTTCTCTCTTTTTCAATTACTACCATTCGCTCACACTCACTATATATATATATATATATATATATAGTCAAAAATTTTAATCATTTATAAAATATTTTTTATTAATCCACTCAAGTACAAGTACATTTTTTAAAACTTGTAGTAGATGATATTTGACGTTAATACAATTTTAGAAATATTAATTCATTAATTTTTGATTAATTAATTAAAAACAAGCTTTATCACCAAAAATCTTTTATATCGCCAAATAAGTAACGAATTCAGTTTGTTCTTCCCCTCCCCCTCCATGCTAATGAGGTTAGGATTAACATGTTTTCGGCCGATTATTTCAAACTATTCTGTTTATTTGCTTAATATTTGTTGCATTTAAAATTAAACATTGTTAATATATCCATTTTTCAGATTCATTTTGAAGTACTTTTGAATTAAAATAATACAGAATAAAGAAAACTAAAAATTTCTAATCTGTATTGCGTTACTCTAACTGGATAGATATTGTGTTCTGTCTGCTCTGATTTATTCCAACGATTACGAATACGAACGAATTATTTTATTCAACGAAGGCGAGCTTGATTTTGCTTTGGCCAGGTCTAATTTTTTCACAATTTTTTATATTAATTGTTATCTGATAAAAATAACTAATTTTTTTGCCGATCTAAGTAGGAATTGATTTATAATTTTTTAAATGCATTGCTTGTTACTCTGGTATACGAAAGTCTACCAATAGAAAATGTTATTATCATCAGAATATTCAAAGTTTAATTTTGACAAATCTCTCCCTCCCACACTTTCGTAGGTTCGAAAAACGTACTTTTGGAATTATTGGATATTTGAATAAGTTCTCTCTGTTTTCCAACATATGGCTTTACCGGGATTGATTGCTTTAGTTTATGATAGTGACTCATCTATTCATTAAGTACTATAAACAAGCTTGGAATTCAGTGTATGTTTTTTTAGAAGTACAAACAGCTTTATTTTTCATTGTGTTGCGATTAAGCAGAGGATTGAGGGAAAAACGGCCTGCTATACGAGCAGAGACACTATAAGGTCATTTTGCAGATAAAGACAACGCTCGAAAGTATGTTGTGAAACCGGTAAAAACCTACTTGGAAACGCTTAAGAGTGAAGTCTTACCACTTCCTCCATATTTACCAGACATCGCTCCTTCCGATTACGAGAAGTTGGCACATTCAACTTTATTTTATATTGTGTTAAATATTTCAAATTTTGAGCCAAAAAATATTTGAGGGGAATATTACTGCACTATTTTACTAAACAAAATCTGAAGTTGAAGGTCGTAAAGTACTTGTCGAGACTTACGGGGGCCATGCTCTGTCTGAAACAACTTGCAGAGATTGATTTAGACGCTTTAAAAATAAGTATTTTGATTTTGAAAATGAAGTATGCTCTGACGCATCGAAGAAGTTGGAAAACGAACAATTGAAAGCATTTTTTTTCATGAAAATTTGTGTTAAACTCTTGCTGAAGTTGCAAAATCATTAGAAGTTGATCGCATAAAAGTTTCGATAATTTTGAAAGTATTAGGAATAATTCAAAATCAAGATCATTGGTTGACAACTGAAAATTTTATATAGTCGAAACACGTTCTTATCTTTTTGGAAATAATACTTCAATTTAATTCGGAAATGATATCTAAAATGCCCTTTTTTCTTTCATATTTAAATTTGGGAGAAAATGAAATTAATAGCAAATCGACACAATTTTATTACTAATATAAAATGGAAATAAAAACAATAGAAAAGTACTATCGTCTAGACGCTTTAAATTCATTGAAAAAAAAACAAATACAAAAAAATATCTATCGAGAATATCGACACTCATTTAGTTGCAAGCCCAAAATCGTCTGCAACTTTATTTTGAAGTAAAATGAGATAAATCAAATAAATGCATCAAATAGTTTTTAGTTTAGAAATTAAAAGCTATTAACTCGAAATTTTAAACATCACCAGAGGCTGATTTCCTTTATTAAATTATTAATAATTTCTGAAACAATTTTCTTTTTTTATATCTAATCAATAATAATCAAAATAATAAAAAGGCTCTTAATTTAGAAATGCAGGAGAGACGATCTTTAAAGGAAGAAAAATTCTGCCGTAGGCAAACCATTACTAGTCAAATAATGATATAAATTTTATTTAATTTATGTAAAAACTTGAAGACAATTTAGTATAATAATTAAATTACTCACTATTTATTTTTTTTCATTAATAATGGCAATACTAAAAGCAGAATATTTTTTCTATCGGGTGAAACATAACTGATAAAATGCTCTATAAAGGATCACTGAAAAACTTTTTTTGTCTTGTAGCGTAAACCAATTAAAGCATTCTTCAATTTCAACAACTTTCAACTTGATAAAATGTATAAAAAATTAACTACCGCAAAAGATTCACTGAAATCTTAGGTATGCTTCAACATACATCAAGAGAAAATTTAATTTTTCTTTTCATGCAAACTATTTATAAATTTTTCACTTTTGTTCATATACATTACTTGCGATTTTTTTTTAAATTAGCACATTTCATTTTTTGCAACAATGAAAAAAAAGTATTACTTTTTTTTCCCAAAAATAACTGTTTTCTCATTAAACGTTTTAAGAAACAACGCAAAAAAGTAGATTAACAAGGGAAAAAAAAGTAAGTCTTTTTTTATTGTTAAAATATTGAGCAATTTCTCTGAATACCTTTTCGCTTTTTTATAGGAAGTAATGTCCATTTAATGCAACTAGAGTTCTTAGATCAAAGCAATAATATTTATAAATACTCTGGAGCTAAGAATGTTGTTCTTGGATAAGTTATTTAAAAGAAATTCTACGTTTTTTGAAGAACGTTTTTCAAGAAATTGTACCTTTTTGAGAAGAAACGAATAAATAAGTTTTTTTTTCTAGTTATTACTCTGAACAAAATCTCTGAATGTTTT
The DNA here is from genome assembly GCA_026289955.1 of Argiope argentata. Taxonomy (NCBI): domain Eukaryota; kingdom Metazoa; phylum Arthropoda; class Arachnida; order Araneae; family Araneidae; genus Argiope; species Argiope argentata. The sequence goes on along the minus strand of JAOUZG010019159.1, from coordinate 27,283,171 downwards.
TTTATATTTTAATAGATAGTAGAGTACATTTAATATAACTAGAATTCTTAGATTTAAGCAATAATATTTATAAATGTACTCTAGGATTTATAAGAAATTGATTGTTCATAATAAATTATACATTTTTGAGCACATTGATGCATTGATTATACTTAGATATGCGGCTAAATTGGATTTTAAAAGCATTTTAAACTGTAATATACCTTAATAGCTTTTTGAAACTAAATGTAATTAGATTTTAAAATATTAGACTAATTTTGCTATTTTCCTTTTACAAATAAAACCCTCGCATGCATATTAACCCTTTGCACTCCGGCAAACAATTAGATGCAAAATTATTCACCTAATAAAAAGATTTGTTTAATGCTATGAAAAGTAAATGTACATAATTCTTTTAAGTTGAATTTCTTTGTAAAATTAATCTATATCTCTTGACCATTATATAGGAGTTTTTAACAATTAAATATAAAAAAAATAAGTAAAATGTCAAAAGGAAGCACAATCTTGAATGGTGAGTCAGAGGCACCATAGAAGTGCAAAGGATTAAAACAGGAATGTTTCTCGTGCAATTGCCATTTTGCTAAACAAACTTGAATGATATTTTTCAAAAACCTAACCGCCACCTGATGGCGAAAGGACTGCGGAATATAGTTCCTTCGAATCCGATTATCCATTGATTAGATAATGAGAGGCGCCTGGTTACTTGATTGCTACATACAGGTTGGATTTATGCCCTGCGGGGTCCTCGGATTGATAGAATATTTGAAAAATGGAGTCTCGAATTATGATTAAACGCACCTCTGAGGATGAAGATTCTCAACCACGCAAGATATCGATTTAACTGCGCCAGGTGTTTTATTTTGGGGTTAATTTTTTTGTATATGAATTAACGGAAACTGTAACTGAATTTCGCAGAAATGATTCGACGTTTAGTCAAGTTTTACTTTCTCTGACCGTAAGCGTAGAAAGTATTGTAATTGATTAAAAAATATATAACGTCATTTTAATACATTTTTAGGATACCAAAGAGGTTATTTTTTAAAAAAAATTATCTTTGTCGGTCCACTGGTCTCTCTGAGCTGAAAGTAACTCAAAAAATATCAAAGAGCTAGAAAACTAAGATTTGTTATATTGTGTTGTACAATATTGTACATTTATATTATATTTTGGCTGAAATAAGTTGCAGAGAAAATTAAGAAAGTAAGATGAAAAAAGATTAAAATGAAATCTGCTATGCATATTTCAGTGTATCATGCCAGAACAAACTTTCTTGAACGGCCAAGCACCTCGTGCAAGTTGAATTATATTTTTATTCATTTTAACCACTTCATGACGTCTCACGCATATTAAATCATTGAATTATTAATTTTAGACCTGCAATTAAGAGAAAGTATTCAGTAATTTAAAATGCCACAATTATTTAGAACTTTTTCATTATATTAAAACTCGTTACATTATTATAGGAATTAAAATAATGTTTAATATCAGATGTATAATCTAATTAGGAAGTTAAATAAATTCGTATGTCAAGAGGTTATTGTTTCATTGAATGAGTTACTTTAGTTTTGCAAACGATCCAAAACACCTTTGTATCGCATTTATTGTTTAAAAAAATATCACACTCCCTATTCATTTCATTTCATATAATCACGTGCTCAAAATGACATTTTTCTAGGTTTTAATTGCTGTAGTCATTAATTTATTTTTTAAAAATCAGAGCTTTTGTAAATGCAATGGAAATGCGTTATTAAAAGATGATTTTTGAGATGCTCGTGCAGGGAATAAAATTTCAATTTTTCGCCTACGATTTTTCTTATTTTCCGCATACGGATATTTGTTGATGCTCATTCCCAATATATTATCATTTTCTGACATAATAAAAAATCAAAGATCTAGAAAAATAAATTTGATTATGTGGTATAATATAGTACATTTATATTATATTTAAATTGAAATCAGTCACAGAGAAAGTTAAGAAAGTAAGATGAAAGAAGTCAGAGTCTGTATATTGCATGTAAGTAAAAAAATAATTAAAATGATATCTGTTATGCATATTTCAATGTATCATGTCAGAACATCATTTCTTGAACGGCCAAGCACCACGCGCTCGTGCGAGTTAAATTATACTTTTTTTCATTTTAATCGTTTCGTCGAATGAGTCACTTTAGTATGGCGAACGATCCAAAAAACTTTGTCTCGAATTTATTGTTTTAAAAAGTATCACCTTTCATATATATTTCATTTCATATAATCAAGTGCTCAAATTGACATTCTTCTAGGTTTTATTGGCTGTAGTCATTAACTTATTTTTAAAAAATCAGAGCTTTAGTAATGATTATTTAAAGCTGATTTTTAAGATGCTCGTGCAGATAATAAAATTTTTATTTTTTTGCCTCCAGGTTTTTATTTTTCTCGCTTACGGACTTTTGTTGAAGCCGAAACCCTCAATCCCCCCAAAGAAATCATGTTGTAACCTCATAATGAGTTAAAATCTGCGTCTTGCATGTGAGTAAAAAAGATACATGAACATGCCAGTGCAGAAGTTTGAATTTCGGCTTACAACTTTATTTCTTGAATTCCCTGTATCTATAATATAGGCACACACAATCGGTCCAGAAATTTATCATCTGTAAGTTTATCCTTCTATAAAAGTGCTAACACAATAATTTAGGAAAGTAAATGATAGAGAAATAAGAATTTTCTTGTTTTATATCTCCAAGGTCCCGAAAATCGCACTGTTAGAACTATGTTTGTTAAACGATTAGTCGGTCTGTGCGGAAAACAACTCGAAAACACAAAGAACAAGAACATTAAAATTGGGAACGTGGTTTTGCGCTAAACTGTACATTTATATTACATTTTAGCCCAAATAAGTCATAGAAAAGTCTGTGTGGTCTGCTACCATGCGATTAAAAAAATGGAACTCTTCGTGAAAAAGTTTGAAACTTGGTATGCAACTTTATTTTATGAATTGTAGATGTATTTATACATCAAATGTTTGACTAAATTCTACACGGAATTGAGCGTCGGGGCCTTTTTTTATCCATGCGTATGTAAATGCGACAATTGCGAAACAAGTTTTAGGAAATTAAAGTTTGATTTTAACCCTTTGCACTCCGTTGGTGCCTCTGACTCATCATTCAAGATAGTGCATCATTTTGACTTTTTATTTATTTATTCTTCAAATTTAATTACTAAAAACGCTTAAATAATGGTTAAGAGATTAAGATTAATATTTCAAAGAAATTCGACTTAAAAGAATAATGTATATTTATTTTTCATAGCAATTAACGAATCTTTGTATTAGGTGAATAGCCTTGTATCTAATTCTTTTTCGGAGGGCAAAGGGTTAAATTTTGAAAGCGAAAATTGCACATTTAGATTTATACCCGCTTTAAATGAAAAAATTCGGATTTAAATACGAATTCTATTCTATTAATTTTATGGGCCTATTAATTTACTCATTAATTAATTGATTATTTTTTTAATCAATACCTTATATGTCTTGTTGATAAATCAACATTATTAAAAAAATATTTGGTTTATTTAGAATTCACTGCAATTGTAAATTTTAAATAACCGAATTAGTGTCTATTTTTTTGAATAATAAATTCATTACATGAGAGTTGCTCTATTTGATAATTCCATTAACGAAGAAATTCTGCAAATGTTGCATTTAACTATTTTAAATTGTATTTTTTTAAAAATCTTATTTTTGTGAGTATTTTAATGGAATCTAGCTACACATGTGAAATTCTATCTCTATTTTTCTTAACTGTTTTCAAATGTCATTGCAAGAATTTTTTTACAATACATTAAGGCATTTTTAAGATAAGAAAATCTGCTCTTCACTTAAATTCTTTAGATTCCTTCTGAATCATTTTAATGAAATTTCCGTCAAGCATTTTTCTTAATTTTGACTGAAAAATAAACTGAGTTTGAAGTCAATCAAAATGAGAAGTGAGTAAATTTAATTAAGATTTCTGAACGAAATGTGCAATTTAATAAATTACTTTGCTTAAAATAGAAAAGCAAGAAATATTTGAACAGCAACAGTATACATTAAGTATTCTTTTGATGTTAAAAATTTTAATGAAATGAGGAAAATTGAAACGGATTAAAGTTGCTTATTGAACAAAATCCGTAAAGAATGCAACCGATTCAAATAATATTTTAAATTTAAAAAATTATGAATTTCGATTTATTTTTGCTTATAAATGAAGACGAGAAAAATATTTTAAATCAATATAGGATAGACATTTATATTTGAAAGTGACTATAATAGCTGGGAGTTGAATTCGTAGTCTCTTAATTTTTGAAAAAAAAGCAATAAAAATATATTGGTGAATGGCAGACTCGGAGAAATGATTGATTTAGTAAGGGGATTTCTATTTCAGGAATTTTTTCCCATCAAAATTCAGCAACACGTTTAAAAATAACATACGATTCCTTTTCAATTCCTACTATTAGCTCACACTCTCAATATAAAATATATCTTGTCCAAATTTTCAATCGTTAAAAAATTACTTTCTGTTCATCCA
>JAOUZG010019159.1:27253387-27278230 GCA_026289955.1 Argiope argentata | reverse complement strand
TTTAAAGTAATATATTTATATTTATGAGTTAGGGGTGTTAATCTTATCCAATATTAGCAATAAATAACGTTAATGAAAAATGTTCCAAGCGCTTCAAATATGTTCGAAAGCATTGCAATTTTTATTATTACTTACTCTAACCCTTTTGAAACAAAAGTTGAGATTAAACATGAAATTTGAGTAGGAAATATCAAAAGTAACCAATATAGTAGCTTAAAACTACTGATTTTTAAAAAAAACATTTTAGTAGTTTTGAGTTATTACATTGGCTAATTTTGATATTTCATACTCAAACTTCAAAATTAATCCCGACTTTTGTTTCAAAAGTGTTAGAATAAGTAATAATAAAAATTGCAGTACTTTCGAACAAATTTGGAGCACCTGAAACATTTTTTGTTAACGTTATTTATCGCTAATATTATATTAGATTAACAATCCTAACTCATAAATAAATAAATATATGGCTTTACAATTATGTGTGCTATAGTGTTACTCTTAATGTCTGTTAAATTTCAAATGGCTAAAGTGAAAATTGCGAAAAGCCACTTTAAAGGTCCCTTATTGCCTTAAGGCCTATTCAATGATCAATGTATATTATGATATTGATGTAGCTCTCAATTATTTGAAAGGAAATTTAACCATTTCCCAGGAGAAAAATTATGTATATTTAGCATCTAAATTGGTTATATAACAAGTAGAGACCCCCCCTCCCCAAAGATATAAACCTGAACAAAAACAAAGCGAAGGATTTAGAAGACCATATATATTTGTTAGGGCAACTGTGATGGGGGAAACAAAGAAGTACTTTCTCCCATTGGCGATATCGATTCCTTTCCTAAACTTAGTTTGTATCTTTTCCTTTTAGAAAAGCGAAGAAAGTAAGTACTTTTCCCTATACAAACGCAATAAACTTTTTTTCTTCCCTTGTGAATCACAAAGGATCATTCATTGTTTAGAAAACACTCAGCAAAAGGAATCCCCTGTATGGAAGGGGCAATTAATTATTAATCACCAACATATCCGAGCAGAATGTTGCTTTGTTTTTTGCTTAATTTTTCACATTGCTGTAACTTGCTGAGAATAATCTAAATGTAATTAGTTTACATTTATTTTCCATTGCGAGAAGACAGGTGCCAATTTATATTTAAAAATTAACCGAAATATCTTCTTGGGTACAGCTGACCACCTTGTTGCCACTGAATGAAGCAGAATACGACAGAATTAAAAGAAATAATAAGGGAATTAGAAACAGTATAGGGCGAATTGTGGCACTATATCGGAAAATCAATCAAATTCAAGCGTTCATTGAAATTGTTAATAAAAAAGTTTTTATTCCATATAATTTTTCTTTTGTATTTCGTACATAAAAATGGAATATTCCCATATTTTCTTAAATGTTCTAAAATTCTGATCAATAATTATTTGGGAAAAAAGATGTCTTTCGTGCATTCTCATTGAAAAATTACCTTTTAATGAAACTTCAGACGACTTTCTCCTTCGTCAATTTAAAAGATTTATTCAAAATTTTATTCTTTAATAGGAAAGCATTTTTTGTAGATAGAGATATATATTTGAAGTCAATAATTTCAAATGCAAAGGAATATTTCAGATAAGAAAACCTTTACTTTCCGGCACATTAAAATTTTGTTTGTTGTTTTCAGGTTCTTAATTTTGCAATATATATATTGTTTCTTTTTATACTTCTAAGTAATAAGAACTTTTTAGAGCAATTGCTTCCGTGTATGCTTTGGTTTTCTGCATATTTTTTATTCCCCTCCCATGTAAGATAATATTTTATGTTTTTATAAATTTTATTTATTTTTATATGATATCGAGTGTTTTGCAATATTATAATCTTATACTCATTATTTTGAACATTATTTATGTTTTATATATTTTTGCTTCCATATAGTTTATATTGCTTAAATTTACCTTACAAAAGTAATTAAGTTTTTCTAATTTTCAATCCAGAATGTTCTAGAATACAGCTATATAACCCGAAAAACTCCAGCAGGCAGAAAGATTATTTTTTCAGTAAAATTGAGTGAATAAAATAAGCATTAGTTGTTTTTCTTAATATTTAAAAATCCCCGTTCTGCGTCTGTATATCAATATTTTTTGAAACTTCATTAAACTTATTATCCTAGAAATTCTCTAGTTGCCTTTAAACAATTGTTTTTAAAATTAAAAAAAATCAGAATGACGCATAAGTTTGGAAGACCTATGAAAGAAGCTGCGAGGTCTTTAATGCTCTAAAACAATGTTCTTCATTTTATATTTGTAATTTGAAATATCTTTATTTTAAGTATATAATATTGTTACAAGCGGGTGAGCGCCGTGAAAAATCGCCAAATATGGCAACGTTTGGCGAAGAGCTACGCGCCATCTTGGTTGGTTTGGCGAAAGGAATAATCTAGATCTCTGTTTTAAGAAGTTTCGAGTGTTTCGGGGCACGTGCTTCCTCGGCTATATAAGGGAAGAGTAGCCGTAGTCAGTTTAATTCCTTTCTCTCGGAAGAGAAGCGTCTTGCTGGATTAGTGAGCTGTGTTTACGTTTGCTGTTAACTTTGTATTATCGAGCTCGCTGCGATTTACTGTTACTGTGCTATACGATAGCTCTTTTGCAGTCTGCTTTTATAGTGCGTAAGGCTTTTTATGTTGTAAGTGACTGTTGACTACAGGATTGTGTTTATCTGGAATTTTTAATTTATTCATCATCCTGTAAATGTATAAAAATTGTATGTGCTGTCCTCAAGTAAAGTCCATTCAATCCGAATCCTCTACGCTAAAAACGTAACAAGCAGCGTAATCTAGCAGTTATTTAATTTGTTTATATATATATATATATATATATATATATATATAGTGTAGACTCGTGGCCAAAATCAGGTAGAAGGCAGGTTGAATTTTTTTTTATTCCATCACGGGAGTCACACATTATGTACAATCAGAAGCGAAGAGCACACGACAGAACGAAACCAAAACTAATGAGGAAAAACTATTGAAACTTTTATTCCTTTGAATATTAACTGTGAGATTTAATAGGGATTTTTGACACATGCCAATGATGCTTAAGGGAGTCGTAGGAATGTTTTAACGGGATATGATTTGATGGGCAATATTTTATCTCTTCACTCGGTGTGGGAACCTATCGGCTTTTTTACTCACAAATGGAATTTGCAGCATTAGTAATATCAAGAAAGGATCAATTGAAATTTGAGAATTACCTAAATATCTGTTCACCAAATAAATAAATAAAAAATGATAATTACAATTCTGTATTGCTCAGCAGTGACCTTAACCCTAATGGTTTCCAATTGATTTTTTTATTCAAACTGAGAACCTATACGCAAAATTACAAAAGTACCAAGTATTTATCAATGAAAAAATTCACATTTTGTTTTGGATTCTTTATATATTGCCCCGTTCTGAGTTTTTCTAGTTTTCTGATATTCAGAAAAAGAAAGAAAGAAAGAATTTTTATGAAAATTTTTATACATAGGTTTTTAAAATTTTAAATTATTAGTTGATCAAAAATGTTGATGGTCTTCTTTTCTTTTCTGTTTTTTTTTTGTTAGAAGATTTGATTGTCGAATGAAATTCTGGTTCCAAATGTAAATAAAGATGAAATAATGTAACCAAAAGCTAATCCCTAAAGATTCAATATTTTTAAATAATTTTCTTCTTCCTCGTGTTCTGGAAGTCCCGGGTTCGAGTCGTGGGTCGGGCATGGTTGTTCTTCTGTGTGCTATCTGTGAGATGTGTGGCTGTGACCCCCCCACGTGAAAAAGGGTTGTGCAAGCGACTGTGTTGAGTGTGTAGCTAAGTCGTACTCTTGGCTCTAGTTGGCGCTACTTCAAAAACAAGAGACGCTCCTTTCGGCTTAAAATCTGCTGATAAGTATAAGCGGGGCTTATATATAACAGTGCCATAAGTAACAACAACAAATAAGGTTCTATATAACTTTTATCGAAATAAGTTTTTTTATGGTAGATTTTCACACCCATTGCCATTCACACCAATATGCTACCAAAGTGACAAAATCGTAATTACCAATCTTTTTTTTTCTTTCAAGATCGATTTTTGAATATATTTATTACATAATCAAGAGAATGATGGCTTATTAATTATTCTAAGTTTGAATATTTATTTTATTAACCTGTTATTATTATTACCTGTTAATCTAGTTCCTTTAACCTTTAATATTTAATTATCTTGGCCAAATATCTCTATGAAATCAAATCCCTTTTTAAGTAGTCTAGCCAATATTAGCTCTGCAAAGATTCATTTCGATTATCCAATCACTAGTGAGCCATTAAATACAAATCATAAATGAGGGTCGACTTAAACCCCTTAATTGCTATATAGGGGGTTAAACCGATTTTCAGTGACGCCATTCTAAACTACTGAGTGGACGGGGCTTCAGGGAAAAGTTGTCTCTTCTACTAGTTAATACTTCGAAATATCGATGGTTGATTGTGTCTTAGAAGACTGCATAATGTATCTTAGGAATAATAAATCATTTTTCATTTTTTAATCCTTGGCATTCCGAAAAAAAAGTAGATGCAGAATTATTCACCTAACCCAAAGATTTGTTTATTGCTATAAAAAATAAATATACATAATTCTTTTAAGCCGAATTTCTTTGAAAAATTAATCTACATCTCTTAACCACTATGTAGGCGTTTTTAACAACTAAATTTGAAAATAAATAATTAAATAAAGCGTCAAAATGGTGCGAAGTCTTGAATGTCGAGTCACACTCGACATCGGACTGCAAAGGGTTAAGCTCTTGCTCTTATTTTATCTTTAATTGGAATTTTACTAAAAGTGTTCAAATAATGGTGTAAAAATTTACATGTTCACATGCGCTCGTTTAGTTGCTAGACACGGTTCGTTAAACCGACTTTTTCAGAAATTTCTGTACATTGACGGATTAAAGAAACTGGCATGAGTGCAATAGCTTCCCCATATCCGAATGCCAATGATTCGTCTCTTAAGTATGTGATTTATTTAGACATCATTTCCGTATAATCATCGATATTTCATTTCCTTCATAGGCTCATAATAAAAAAATCTAGATGGTGGGACTTTAAGGAGAATTATAGGATCTTTAAACTACTATTTATTCAAAGATTATAATTTTTTAAAATTCTTATAGTCAGTCAATAGCAACACACGCGGCCTGAGCAAAAATAACAAAGCCAATCACAATGATTGGCGCGGTTCCAAACAAAACATTCTGTGCCAGTCATTGATGACTGATATGTTAATGATAAAATTGATATCTGATATGTTAATGATGCGGTTCCAAACAAATAGTTCCGTGTCAGTCATTGATGCCTGATATGTTAATGATGAAATTGATATCTGATATCTTAATGACGCGGTTCCAAACAAATAGTTCCGTGTCAGTCATTGATGACTGATATGTTAATGATAAAATTGATATCTGATATTTTAATGACGCGGTTCCAAACGAATAGTTCCATGTCAGTCATTGATGACTGATATGCTAATGATAAAAATTACAAGTTAACTTTTAAGGTGAAATTTAACCCTTTGCACTCCGAAAAATAATTAGATACAAAATTATTCATATAATATAAAGATTTGTTTATTGCTATGAAAAATAAACACACATAATTCCTTTAAGTCAAATTTCTTTGAAAAATTAATTTATATCTCTTAACCATTGCGTTGGCATTTTTAGCAATTAAATTTGAAAAATAAATAAATAAAACGCCAAAATGATGGATAATCTTGAATGTTGAGTCAGAGGCACCATCGGAGGGCAAAAGGTTAACTTTTTATATTCTTATAATCAGTCAACAGTAATTCTCGTGGCCGGAGGGAAAATAATATAGGAAGTCACCAATAATTAATGCAGTTTCAAACGGAAACCTGAATTTTACTCACCAGTTACCAATGCAAATCTGTATTTGATTTGTTGTTGTTACTAATGGTATTTGCCATGGACAAGAGCGCTGACAAACACCAACAATCTTAAGCCGAACGAGCGTCTCTGTCGGTTTTCTGGCACAGAGATAGCGCATCTTACTCTTCGAGGTTCGAGTCCTGGTTCTGGCATGGTTGTTCTTCTGTCTGCTATCTGTGAGATGTGTGACTGTGTCCTACTGTAAAAAGGGGCTGTGCAGGCGAATGTGATGAGTGCGTAGCTAAGTCGTACTCTTGGCCCTAGTTGACGCTACTTCATAAACAAAAGACGCTCCTTTCGGCTTAAATATGGCGCTGTATCCAAGGGCCGCTGTATCTGGGCTTGTCCAAGTACTAGGCAAATGCTGTAAGTAACAACAACAACACGAGCATCTCTTGTTCCTTACAGTAGCGACAACTAGGCGCAAGAGTACGATTTGCCTACAAACACTCATCACATTCGTTTGCACCGCCTCTTTTTACAGGGTGACACATTCACACACCTCACAGATGGTACATAGAAAAACAAAGGAATTCCCACATTCCGTATTCAAAGTTCCCATTTACGGTTTACTGACATGCTAATAATTAATTTAATTAAAAAAAATTAAATTACAAATAAATATCTTTAAGATGGACCTTTCATGAACTTTAAAATTTTAATTTTGTTGGGAAATCATTTCGTTTCAGTATATGATCTATTTCTGAATAAGACCTTCAATATCGTTCTACAAATCCATTGTGACTAACATTATATATTACACTGATAAATGAGGGATACCTTAAGCATCTGACTGTTCTATTGGTATTAGATCGGTTCTTAGTGCGACCATTCCAGGTTGCTTAATGGGTGAGGATTCCGAGGAATTCCCGTCTATTCCATTATTCATCACTTCGTAATATTGTTGATTTATCGCATCTTAGAAGATGGGAATTATCGCATGCACAAGCATCATTCGAATTACTGTATGAGGACCACTTAAGTTGTACATGGAGTGGCAAGAAGCATTAGCATAATTTGTTGTAGAAGGTCACAGTTATTGAAGATATAAATTATAATTTAATTTAATCTATTTAAATGGAAAAGAATATGTGGGTTTGTAAAAAAAAAGAAAATTTTCTTGATGAGGGAATATATTTTATATCATTAACCGATAACCGATAAAGATATGTAATTCATATCTGAAGAAGTTAAAATATTTTGATATTTGTATGGGATATATATTTGAGAGGAAATATTCGATAGAACATAGTTTTTCATATTTGTGAGAAAATTAGACTGGATTAGATTTTATAGTAAAATAAAATTATATTAGAATGGACGATCAGAAAATAAGATAATTATAATGAAAATTGTTAGTCAGTTAAAAGACTTAAAATTGAAAGCAGCTTAAACTACATACAAGCAAATCAGGAACAAATACGATAAAAGTTTTCGTGGAAAAAAAGTTGAATTACAATGGGAAAAATATTTTGATTTTAAAATAAATGAATAAACTTTTTATTTATTAATCAAGATAAAAGAAGCGATAGAAAATAAATTACCTTGAGGCAAAAGTAAGTTTTAGTATAAAAATTTAGTTTTTGAAAATGATAAGCCCTCCACACGATACTGAAAAGTTTCATATAGGGATGCAATTCCTTCTATTCTGATTATAAATGATTATTAAGCCAGTAATTTTACAATATCGGCAAGAGAGCTCAAATAAAACTGAACTCTGCAAAGAAGTTAAAGTGATCTTCAGAGGCCCTATAGTATGGATGATGCTTTTGGTAAATATACCACAAATTATGATAATGACTAAGTAACCACTAATATCACTAATAATAATTGAATTCTATAAATATATATCTTTAAAATAATGTAATTTTGGTCAATTATTATTTTTCTATGCGCGAAATTAGCAACATATGTTGATAAAATAGGCACTGTAATGAGTGTTATTGATAAATCCTGACTATGATCATCTACATATTTGCAATCCCCTCCCTTCTTAATTAGAAATCAGTAAATTAGTTTAATCAATTTGCTAATTTCAAAGAAAAATAAATTTTGTAAGTGAATTCAAGAAAATCACATCTCAAGACTGTATATTATTTATAATAATTGATCATAAATCCAGCTAAAAGATTCAAATAATATATATAAATTATTCCCTTACAAATGGACTTATAAGTCTGCAAATGTAAAACATATTTTTATTAATTTTTTTAACTATTTTCATATTTTAAAAAAGTTAGAAAATATAAAATATCTCATAATATATTTTGGATGAGATCTAGTCTTTCTTTTATAACAAAACTTTTTCGGGAAATAGATATTTTTTTATCGTTGTATATCCTTAATCTCATATTATTGTATTCATAATCCTACATATATTTATCATATAGTTATTTTCATCTTAAAGTGTTCATAAAATCAATTTATCCATACGGTTTGCCTCATACATCAATTTATATTGATATAATCAAAATGCACAAATTTATAAATTTTCATGTGGGTGGGAGAAGGGAATCAAATTGCTTTAATTTATAACTGCTTCGAAAATATTACTTTCCCTACGTAAAACATAAATATACTTTATTCTGAAACAGTCAAATAAATCAAGCAAAATTAATATCAAAATATGACACCACCATGTTCAGTTCCAATAAGTGTCGCAAACTAAGCGATTCTCAAGATCGTGAAACTTCATTTCGAGGAAATCTCACCCATTTTGATAGATATTTGGCGATATATATTAGCAATTCAATCGCCAATCCGATTATCTAATGATTAGCAAGCTAGTAATTGCAAGCGACAAATGGAAAGCTTCTCAAGCAACTTGGTATCGAGAGGTCAGAGTACTGATTAAAAGGGCCGTTTCAAGTTGTGCAAGGGACAGGGGTGTGGGAGAACGCCGTCTCTTGAATTAGTCAACACTTCAGAATATTGACGATTAATTGCAGACAGCTTGCATTAACATATGCATTATTAATAGTCAAAATCACCCGAAGTAAACGTTACTCTCTACGCATTCCCTGAGATCTAACCTTGATATTTAAAGGTAACTATGCTAAAAAAAGCATATTTTTTTTCAAAATTATGAATTAAAAAAATCAATATTATTAAGATTTGAGCAAGTTTCTTTATGAGTATTTTAGTATTTTATTTCTAAGTCTTTTGGGGGGGTTACACTTTTTCTTTCATATTTTTATTTTTTTACATTTAAATGTAATTTTACAACTTTAAAATGCTATTTTTTCAAATTCTAATCTTTGGTAGAATTTTCTGAAGGGAAAACTTCGTAAATTACATTCTAATGCATATTTTTTGTTCGATATAGGTTTAATAATTTCTCAAAATGGTGTGCAGTTCCTGATATAGAAATAAGTAAATAAGTATAATATTTATTTAGAAATATTTTATAGATGTTTTAATTCTTCAAAATGGAAAAAAAAATGAAAATTTCATGTTTTTCGTCGCGAAATGTTCCCAGAATGGATTAAAATACATTTTATTTTCTTTTTTCCTGGAACTAGAAAATATATTTCTTAAGTTATCAGATAAAATTAAAATTAAACATTTGATAAATATCTAAAGTAGAATATTTTTGCTTTATTCCTCTTATAAGCAAAATATATATATATTTTCAAATTTTTGATAATTACTTGACTTTTTCCCGATATATTTTAATTTTAAAGATTCATAGACGTTTTTCAATATTTTATAATCAAATTTTCAAAAATATAACTAATTTCAAAGGTTTTTCAAAAATTCATCTAGAACATAGTTGCATACTTTAAAAATGTATTTGTGAAAAAATTTAAAACAATTAATAGAAATTAAATATAACCAATTGATTCAAAAAGAATACATTCTTCTGAAAAAAAAAAGAATTCATTTCCCTAAAAGTAAGAAATGATGCTTGATTTTACAAAATAATAGTTATAAATTTGAAATGTTCATTAAAGGATATCAAATATATTAACAATAAAAAATCAAACGATGGATGCCGTTAAAGTATTGTACATAATTCAAATTCACGACACCGATTTTTAAAAGAATACCTATACATATTAGAACAATCCTTAAGAATTAAAAACAATTGTTAATCAGAATAATATACAGCTGATAACTCAGAAAAATGAAAGAAATAGAAGATATTATATATATGCAAATAAATAGTGCAACGTTGAAATAAAATGAAGACAAAACGTTCGGATTTATTACAAGCAAAATATTTATTTTTATTTCTTAACATTAAAGCATTTAAAACCTTTAGGTTTATTAACGCAATATACAATGAAACGCTTTCTGCAAAACACATAACTCTTTATTCTCAGAGAGATAAACATTAAAACAGAACTGTTTCTCGTGCAACTGCCATTTTTCAAAACAACCTTGAATAATAAGCTGTAAAAATTATACCATGCTAGTTAGTAACAGTGCAAAGTCTCTGTGGAATATAGTTCGTTGGAATACGATTATTCATTTATTAGATAATGAAAGGCGACCAGATTGTTGCACACAGGGTGGATTTATGACCTGCTGGTTCCTAGAAATGACAAAACTTTTGAAAAATGGAACCTCGAATAATGATTAATCACTCCTCTGAGGTTCAGGATTCTCAACCAAGTAAGTAATCTATTCAACGATATCATATGTTTTACTTTTACAATAATTATTTTACTTTCTCGTAAGCGTAGTATACAGAAAGTATAGTAATCCTCAAAAAATTAGCATTTTAGATTTCGACGAATTTTCATGTTTTAAATCTACCTCAGTTTGAAAAATTGAAAAAAAAAACACTTTTGAAAAATGTCAGTCAGTGTATCTGTGGCATATATAGTTAAAAAACAGTCTGAGATAGACTGTTGAAATTCGATAAACGGTCTTTACTCCTAATTTGTTGTTGTTGTGACTAATGGCACTTGCCGTGGACAAGCCCCGCGGATACATCAGCAGATTTTAAGCCGGAAATATACGTCTCTTGTTTTACAAGTAGTGTCATCTAGGGCCAAGAGTACGACTTAGCTACACACACGCCACAACACTTTTTACATTCATTCAGATTCATTCATACATCTCAGATCGTAATTTAGACCTGGAACAGAGAACGATCCCCTCTGACCCAGTACCCCAGTGATATTACTCTCGACATGGAGGACTTTGCGACCACGAATGGATTTAACGAGTGCCAGTTGCCGTAAACTCGGGGAATCTTTTGGCCGGTGAGCTTCGAGCCCATAACCTAAGGAGTACGAGTCCAATGCTCTACCAACCAGGCCATCCCGGCCCAACTCCTAATTTACAGATGCCTATCAAATTCTGAGTAAAATATGAATAAAGGAAGTCTATCTGTCGACTGTTCGAATATAAGTTAGAAGGATAATTTTAAAACGAAGAGAGCTTGATAGATTTAATTTTGTACACCTATTTCATTTATATAATATCTATCAAATTTTGAAACAAATCCAACAAAGAAAATATCATTTGACTGTTTTTATTTTCAGAAACATATAATAAACGTGATAATTCAAAATTGAAATAAATATATCTTACTTGGTATTTCATTTTGTGTATTTTTGTGAAAAAAAAGGTGGCTTCAATTGGTTGATAACAAGGTGTCTTAAACACAAATTCTATTTTGGGACTAGGATAATCCAAGGATTAATCAACAAAATACTCGCTCACGGAAAATTGAGTCAAAATGCTAAATCCACGCCAAAAGTTAATATTTCGTAACTATTAAGTGGCAATGCAAGTAACAAATTCTCCCCGGTGAAGTTTTTATGAGAGAATATGAGAGAAAGTTTTGGGAATAACAATAAGGGGAAGGAATAAAGGAGGTTTGTAGCTATATTTACTGCACTTTTAGTTGGATTTCGCAGAAATGACTTGATATTTGGTAAGATTTTGCTTTACTATTTGGTAAGATTTTGCTGTACTATTTGGTAAGATTTTGCTGTACTATTTGGTAAGATTTTGCTTTACATTTTGCTTGATATTTGGTAAGATTTTGCTTTACTATTTGGCAAGATTTTGCTTTATTATTTGGTAAGATTTGGATACTATTTGGTAAGATTTTCCTTTACATTTTGCTTGATATTTGGTAAGATTTTGCTTTACTATTTTGTAAAATTTGGATACTATTTGGTAAAATTTTCCTTTACATTTTGCTTGATATTTGGTAAAATTTTGCTTTGATTTAAGAATACAAAGTATTATAATCATTAAATATTCAACTTAATACAAGTGGAAACTTATTGCTGTGTAATAAATTTACAGGTTTTATACCTCCATGATATTTTTGCCTGTATATCGTCCTGCCCTTCTGTGTTGTATATACCTCGAAAACATAAAAATCTAAAAAAATAAAGCTTGGTACATAGTTTTGCACTACATTGTACCTTAATATTGCATATAAGGTTGAATAAGAGTAAGAAATCTACATATTTACTTTCATATGAGTAAAAAATATTTATAATTACATCAAGACACAAGTTTTTATTTTATTATCACAGGTAGCATATCCTATTGCAAAATATTGTACAATATTGTTTGATATTATATGATATTAAACAATATTCCACAATATTAAACAATATTGCGAATATTGATCAATATTGTACAATATTTGTGTGCTACTGGGATATAACTTTATTTGAGTTTCAAATATATATCAAATATTCGTCTGAAATAAATAAGAAAAATGGCAATGGTCTTGGCAATGTGAACAAAACAATTCAGAATTATAACTTACAGACATTTAAACATTTTCATGCTTTAGATGACATTTTGTCACAGAATATCATTTTTGAAGTATGTCTATCTTTCGACTTCAATTTCTATCCAGAAAATAGCTTAAAAAAATAATGAGGAAACGAAAATTTTTCACGTGATTTTGCACCAAATTGCATATTAAGATAAAATTTTTGGCTAAATAAGTCGTAGAAAAGTCTTTGCGTCTTTTTACATGTGAATAGCAAATGAAATAAACCTTCATAAACATAACGAGAAATAAGTTGCAAATTTGTTACATAACTTTATTATTTTTTATTTTTTAACTTTTAAATTTATATCTATTATTTGACTAACCATCTATGAGTTTGCTTGTTCATAGGAATGTCAAAAAAATAATTCGGGAATGTAATTTTTTAAAAACTAACTTTTGATTATAAATATTTAAATGAAAATCGTATATTTACATTTGTAATTGCTCTAATTGGGAAATTTCTGATTAAATAATTCATATTTTCCATTCAATTAATTAATTGTTTATTTTTGAATTAATATCATATCTATTTTGTTGATAATGCAGTGTTATTATGAATAGTTCTGTTTTTCATAATTTACCGCTATTGTAAATTTGAAATAATTGAATTAATGGCTATTTTTTACAAAGGTTAAATTCTCTGTGTGCCGACTGCTTTTTAAATGGATTGAACTTTTCATTAGCGAAGAAATTCTTCAAAAGTTACATTCAACTATTTTAAATTGTATAAAAAAATTATTTTTGTGAGTACTTAATTGAGTCTAAATTTATACGAGGAATTTCGTCTCCATTTTTTGAAAATGTTTTCAAATGTCATTAAAAATTTTTTTGCACTTGCAAAAACATTAAGGAATTTTTAAGACAAGAAAACCCGCTCTTCAAATAAATTCTTCTAATTTCTTCGGAATCATTTTAATGAAATTTCCGCCAAGAATTTTTCTTCAGTTTGAATGAAAAATAATCCCAGTTTGAAGTCAATCAAAATGAGTATGGTTTTGTGAAGATTAATAAAGATTTCTGAACGAAATACTCAGTTTAATTAAGTCAATACGATTAAGAATATTACTGTTATACAGAATTTACTACTATTGTAAGTTTGAATAACTAAATTAATGCTTATTTTCATGAAATATAAATTCTCTGCTGTACTAAAGGATAGAACTATCCGTTAGACTTGCATTCTTCAAATGTTACATTTAACTATTTAAAATTGTATTGAAAAAACTCTTATTTTCGTGAATATTTTAATGGAATCTAACTATTCATGTGAAATGCTGTTGCCATTTTTCTGAAACTGTTTTCAAAAGTCATCGCAAGATTTTTTTTTATAATACATTAAAGCATTTTTAAGGCAAGCAAATCTGCACTTCAATTAAATTCTTTGGATTCCTTCTGAATCATTTTAATGAAATTTTTGCTTAGCAATTTTCTTAATTTCTAATGAAAAATAAGCTGAGTTCGAAGTCAATCAAAATGAGTATCGTTTTATGAGTGATCTCATTTAAGATTTCTGAACAAAATGCTCAATTTAATAAAATAGAAAATCAAGAAACATCTGAACTGCATCAATATACAATAAATATTCTTTTTATGTTAAAATTTTAAATGGAATGCTGAAAATTGAAATGAGATAAAGTTGTTTATTGAAAGAATTCTGCAAGGAATACAATCGATTCAAAAATTATATCAAATCGTTAAAAATTGTTTATAATTTCAGTCATAATAAGGACGATCAGTTAATTATTTGCTGATTTAAGCATTCCTTTCTATTTAAACTTATAAATGAAGAAGTGAAAAGGATTTTCAAATTATGTACGATTCACATTTATATTCGCAAGTGAAAATATTAGCCGCGAGATTGAATTCAAGCTCTCTTTTTTATGACAATGGTAATAAAAACCATTATTTATTGGCAGAGATGCAGAAATGTATGATTTTTGCATGAATAAAATGAGTGAAGAAAACAAAAAATTATCGAATTTTCTGGAAAATATAGACAAAAGTACGAAATTACAATTCGACGAAACAAAAAACCACTACTGAACACGGGAGAGTTATGGCTCTCTTGATTTCTTTAGTAGACTAGGAGAAAAGACCGATTGCCTTGGATGATCTCTATTTCAGGAATTTTTTTTCGCCAAATGCCGACTTCATGCTTGAAAAAGAAATGACATATACCTTTTTTTTTTCTACTTTCTCATATACGTAGATAAAAAAGTGTTTTAAACGTCAAAAAAATTCTGAATCAAGATTTTGACTGATCTCTACGTTTTAGGCTTCAATGTGTTAAAAAAATACGTTTTTCGTAAATGGCTGTGTGAAAAAAAAAAACTGAATTGAAATGGCGATAAACCGCCACGTTTGGCGTTCCGTTGGCTCCCTACCTACGCTCGTCAGACTTCCAGTCTGGCGTCTTGAAGTTTTGCATTTTGGAAGCGTGGTTGTGTTTTGATTAAAGTTGTTACATTCGAAAATGAAAAGATTATATTTTTTCAGGCTGTCTGTCTGAGACAAAGATAATTTAGAAAAAATTTGAGCTTGACGCTTGAAATGTGATCTTTAGACCTAATTTGGAAATAACTATCAAATTTTACAAAACAAACAAGTAAATAAATAAAAATCTGTTTGGAGTAAGTTCGTCTGTTCGGCTATTCGAATATAAGTTAACACGATAACTACAGAACTAAGGGAAATAGATAGATATGATTCAGAACACAGGTTTTTCGCATCAGTAGTCTAGAAATTTGTACATATTTTGAGCCAAAACCATTAACGGGTTAACTATCTGTCGATCTGTTCTTTCAGAAATTTGTAAATGGGATAATTAAGAAACCGCAATAACTTAAATATATGAAAGTTGATATGGGAGTTTGAGACCACAAATGCAGTTTTGTGTCAAATCTTTGTTTCAATCAATTTAGAAAAATAGATCAAAAACACAAATTCGTTTTCAGGATATTTTAATCGTTAGTGAAGGATATAAATCACCAAAAAGTCTCCCCAATGATGACAAGCGAAATTTAGCGTGAAACTAACTTTTTTTTTTCTTTCTAAAAGTTAATATTTTATAGCAATTGTACACCATTGCTATGTAAAGCGTACTCTGGTAAGGCAAATTTATTTATTATTATTTATCATCCTCGTTAGTTTTAAGGATTATTTCAAACTATACAAATGAATTCTATTAATAAAAAAATTGAGTACCGTTTTCATTTCAGGCAGATACAGAAATGAAAATTGTACTGAATATTGGTAAAAATTATTGACATTCTCAGAAATCAATTAACACAGTGAACATTGAAGCCGGCATTTTCATTTAGCATGCTAAAATCAAAATAAATTAATTCATCTTTCTTTGTACATTTCTTTAACATCCACAATAATATATTCTAAAGTGTTTTGTTATACAATTAAAAACAAAAATGTTCCTTGGCATATCATCAATGGCCATTAGACATTACTTTCATAAGTTTGTCATTTTTTCAAATTAATAAACTAAAATGAGATTGTTAATTTGTATCATAATTCTATGTAGAAATTACGTTGGATTCTTTGAAAACTTGGGATTTTTGAAGACTCGCATCTTAATCAAAATGGCATTACAATCTTGAAACTGAAAACAGAAGTTTAAATCTTTTAAAGAAACTGGAATGAATTAATAGTAGAAAAAAATTGATAAATGCAAAAAGTAAATAAAATAAATTTGAATAATTTTTTAAAAAATATATAAAGTATGAAATAACTAAGAAAGTTGTATAGAATAACAAATTTAATTATTTAATTAGTTTTAATTCATTTTCATTCATCAAAATATGTCAGATTTAGGTGGTCTTACTCTATACATAAATCTAATGTTGAGATATAAAATTCCTCACACTAACATTTTTAAAACTCAGTTGTTAGGCACACATACTCATACACTAGCACTCACATACATATTTACACACAAACACACGCGCACACACAAACTATATTTCATTTTAAATCTCACTTTTTCAATTCTATTTTCGTACAAATAAGTAAGTTCTGATATTGTTCTAAATCTAAGAAAAAAAGAATTAGGTTATTTTAAAATAATTACAAAAGTTTGAAATTTTTTTTATTTTATTTTGTTTTTAGAAATTATTTTGATAACAATTTTTTAAAGCCAGTTTCCCATTAAACTAGTTTAGTTTCTTAAAATTCTATATTTACAATAAAGTAATTTTTAAATAATTCTGGATATTTACTTTAAATTTAGGAAAAATCTGAGGAAATAATCAAAAGTTGAGAATTTCTTACCTAATTTAGAATATTAAGTGATTTGAATTCGATATGATAGTATTAATTAATGGCAATAGATAGTGTAAAGATTGAATTTTCAGAGAGTATGCTAAATCTTTAAAATGTAAATTACGAATCAGCTCCAAAATTCAAAACGTTTCTCTTAAAGTTTTATTATTAACGCTTATTTTCTGAATAAATGTATGTTAGACTGATGTTTTAAATCGCACTTACTAGAAATGAATATAAATTGCTTTTTAGGAGCTTAATTATGCTTAGAATCAAAACTGGTTACAAAGCAGTAGAGAAAAAAAACCCCCTCAAGATACAAACCTGAACAAAAGCAATGGGAAGGAGAGAGAAGACCATATATATTTGTTAGGGCAACATTGATGGGGGGGGGAAACAAAGAAGTACTTTCTTCCATTGGCGATTCCGATTCTTTTCGTAAACTTAGTTTGTATCTCTTCCTTTTGGAAAAGCGAAGAAAGTAAGTACTTTTCCCGATACAAACGCAATAAACTTTTTCCTTCCCTTGCGAATTGCAAAAGATCATTCATTGTTTAGAAGACACTCAGCGAAAGGAATCCCCTGTAAGGAAGGAACAATTAATTATTAATCACCAACATATCGAAGCAGAAAGTTCCTGTGTTTTTTGTTCAATCTTTGGCATTGCTGAATTTGTGGTTAACTTGCTGAGAATCAGCTACATCTAATCAGTTTACTTTTATTTATCATCGATAAAAGACAGACTAAAAGATAGATTTGAAAATTAAAAGAAATATCTTCTAGTGTAGAGCCGACCACTCTGCGGCCAGTAAATGAAAGAGTATCGACAGGATTAAAAGAAGTAAGGATAATTAGATAAAAATATTGAGTAAATTATGACAGTAGGAGAATCAATCAGATTCAAATGTTCATTGAGAATGTTCATAAAAGGGTTTTTACTAAAAATAAATTTTATTGTAATTCATACATGAAAATGAAAAGTTTTCTTAATATCTAATGTTTTAAAATATTAGATATTCCACTATGTATTTGGAGAAAATGATATTCTTTGACTTCTTTCATTGAAAAATTTCATCTTAATAAATCATCAGAGGACTTTCTCCTACGTAGCTTTAAAAGTTTATTCTTCAATAAAAATGCCTTTTTTATGGAGATATTTTTGAAATCTATGATTCTAAATGTAACAGACTATTTCGCACTTACAAATCTCGCATTTTCCCTTTTAGTAAAATTTTTTTAGACATATCGTGTTCATTTTCTTTTATATCCTGCAACTGAGGCAGTGTTTCGATCAATGCATACTTTCATGTATTATGGACTTTTATTATGTAAATGTGCATTTCGAATGCGATTTATTATTATTTTTTGTAGATTTTTCCTTCTCCCATGACGGATACGGTTTTTTAAATTTATAAATTGTATTTATTTTTATATTATTTTCTTGTCTTTCATCCTGTGTATCTATTTTTATTGTATACTCAAACTCATTATTTTCCATATTATTTATATTTATTTTTTTCTTTCATATATGTTTATAATGCTTATATCCACTTTACTAATGTAACTAAATTTTTTTGAATTTCTATCCGAGTTATTCTAGAACAGACATTAGCAGCAATGAACACTCCCTCTGGCAGTTGGAAGCCTTTTTCTATGAAATTCTGTGAATAAAATAAGCATTTTTTTTATTTCCTGTTCACTCAGTCTTAACGTTTTAAATTCACCATTCTGTATAGTAATATTTTTTGTAGTTTCTTTATATCTGAACATGTTATCATAGAAATTCTGCAGTTATCTTAAAAAATCGATTTCGAAATGTAAATAAAAATAATCGGTCTGTGTCAAAATTCTACAATGTCTATCAAAGAAACAATAAGATCCATAATGCTCTCAAATAATATCTTTAATTTTATTTTTGTAATTAGAAATATCTTTGCTTTATTCTAAATACATAATATAGTAGTATTTTAATTTGATGTCTATGTACAATGATATTTTCATTTATAATTTTATTTTAATATATGATTTTACTCTCTGAATATCTCTGTTTAAAATTTAATATAGATGTTTTAATACGCTTTCTTTTTAAATGCATTTTGGTAAATAAATTAATTTCCATCCGCCTTTTGTTGTTTTTTTTTAGTATTCTATTTGAGTGGATGGAATGTAAATAAAAAATGCTTAAAAATAAATGGAAAGCCTGAAAAGTGAAGATGGAACGTAAACTCAATTTTCAAATTCTATTTTAAAATACATAATGTAAAAACCTCGATTGGAATTTCAATATCAATTTATATTTTATAAATAACATTTACACTAGATTTTTTAAAAATCTAGTTAATTTTTTAAATTCAAATATAGTAGTATTAATCAAAATTTGGTATTTTAATCCAAGAAATTTAATTACATAACTTGGTTAGTATTAAATTTGTTATTCAAACTGCGATTTACACTCGATTGTTTAATATAAAGCACTTATAAATGTAAAAATTCACATTTCTATTGGACTCTTTGTCTTTTATAAAGAATCCAAAAGAAGAGTCCCGAAGAGTGTTTTCATTTTGCGGATATTGAACCGAAAAATATTAAATTGGTTTTAACAAAATTTCATCCATATTTTTAAATATATATATCTATTTAAATTATTAGTTAATCAATAATGGTAATATTTTTCTTGTTTAATAATAATTTTTATTTTTATGTTAGAAAACCTGTTCTGCAAACTAATACTTGTTTCAAATTTGAATAAATAGGAAATTATGTGACCAAACTTGACTCATTAAGTTTTTAAGTTTTAAATGGTTTGTAGTTCTATGTAAATGTTATCAAGACAATGCTTTTTTATCTCATACATTCTTGCCCAATGGCGTTTTAATATCAATAATATGTGGCCAAAGCTACAGAGGAAAATTATATATTTCAACATTCTTTTGTTTCAAGATTGATTTTAAATGTTTATTACATAATCAATATTGATGGTCGGTTAAGAACTAAGTTCTTTTCCGTTAGCTGGGGGAAGCGAGAAATCGCCAAATATTGTAGAATTCCGCCAAATTTTAAAGCGAAAAATCCCCAAATAATGTAGGATTACGCCAAATTTCACTGGCGAAAGTTTGCTGCTACCCGGTTAACGGAAAAGTACCATAACTATTTCTAAGATTGAATATTTAATTTATTTAATCTGTATATTTCTTTAATACCTTAATTCTGTCGGAAAGACTTTTATCTTATTAAGAAATTTAATTTCGTTAGTAAGTAATATGGCTAATATTAACAATGAACAGATTCATTCTGGTCATCCAACCACTAGTGATCCATTAAAAAGAAGCCATAAATGAGGGTCGCCTTAAACCCCTAATTGCTATATAGGAGGTTAAACCGATTTTCAGAGACGCCGTTAAAATGCTTAATGATGGTGCACCAGGGAAGAGCTGTCTCTTCTTCTAGTTAATACTTCGAAATATCGATGATTGATTGTATCTTAGAAGACTACATTTACTATTTATTTTATGTACTGTTTACTTTAGGAATAATACATCATTTTTAATTTTTTTAAACTTTTCATCTTATTTTATCTTTTAATGGATTTTTACTAAACGTATTCAAATAGTGGTGTAAAAATTAACATTTTCACATACGTTCGTTTAATTATTAGACATGAAGTGTTTCAGAAATCTCTAAGGAGAAACCGATTCAAGAAAAAAACTCGGATGCAATATGTTCTCAATATCCGAATGTGTAATTTTCCTTTAGCAGGGCGCAAGCGAAGAATCGGCAAATAAATTTGGTGGAATTCCCCATTATTTGGCGATTTTTCGTTTTAAAAGCGTTGTAAGAAATTTGGCGCAATTCTATATTATTTGGCAATTTTTCGCTTGCGCACGGCTAACGGAAAAACTCGTGTCTTTAGCACCTATTTTAGCACCTACCTTTAACACCAAACGTATTTTGCGTTTTTTCTACCTAGACAGGGATATTCTATAAATATAGAAAGAAAATATCTATGCATCTATTTATTTGTGTAAAGATTTGAGTAGATTGCATGCATTTAGCGTGAAAATTTATTATGACAAAGCATTTTTTATATTCTTATTGCCATTCAACAATAACCCATGGGTCCATAGCGAAACAGTCAAAGCCGATCCTAGTGACTGACGCGGATCCAAATAGAAAGCTCAATCTCAGTCATTGTAATTCACTTGCTAATGATTTATTTAATTTAAATGAAATTTCGAAATTACTAGTTAATTTTTTAAGATGAAGCTTTCTTGAAATTTAATTTTTTTTCCAAATTTCATCGGCAAGGAATTATATTTTAATATATAATCAATTTTGGAAGTAACACGAACCTGCAATATCATTCTACAAATCCATTCTGACGAATAGTATAGATTATATTGATATTTTGTGCATCTAACTATTGTATAGGGATTGGAGTGGTTCTTATCGTTCCAGGCTGCTTAAAGGACGCAGGTTTCGTGAAATATCCGTCTCTTCCGTTATCCAGCATTATGGAGAACTGCTGATTTATCGCATCTTAAAAGATAGGCATTATCTTATGAGCGAGCAATATTCGGAACAGTCGAACCGAAGATTATTGATTGCGGATCATTTGAATTGTGTAAGCATTGGCAAGAAACATTAGTAGAGCAATTATTAGAATAGGTCTCAGTCTTCGAATCTATAAATTGAAATAAAAATTAACTTATTTAAATGCTAATGAATATGATGATTGTAATTGATAAATCAGTTCTCTAATGAGGTGAGAGGGTATTTTATTTCCCCAAACAATGACTAAAAAAGAAATGTATTTTAAATTTTAGGAGCTTCAGATTAAACCTAATTTTTTACCTATATTCTAAGCTAAAGATAAGCTTTATACTTTATTCACTTTGGTTTTCATTTCAATGTCATAGATGGAGCTGAGATGATTTAAATTATTTTGTATGATGTCAAATCAATTTGACTAAGCGTTGGACGTTTTCAACTTCAAGTACGGGAAAGCTGAATTTAGTTTATTTGGCTGCATTAGTAAGTTTACTTTTCTTTATAATAAATCTTCTACTATTTTTATTGTTGGAATATATTTACTTTCAACAGATATGTTCTTTACTTTTATATCTTATCGATGATTTTTTGGTGTGATATTTGTTAGATTCGATATTGTGGCGGTTTTACTTGAATGTGAATTTTGAAATAATATTTTGTTTATTATTGCATATTTTTAATGTCATTGTTTTATTGAAATTAATTCTTATGTTAAAAAAAACAACCATAGTTTCTTGGGATTTTCGAACCACGAGGGGTCAATATTTGGACGATTTTTTAATTTTTTTTTGTTCGATGCCTTTTTCATAAAAATAATCACAATAGTTTTTAATAAAATTATGTTTCGATTTATACTACGACTATGATTGTTCTGAATCGTTATTTTGATACAATTTAAAATGTCTTGAAATAGAAATATTCGGCCAATATACTACGGTTTAGTGTGAAGTACTCCATATTGGAGCAAAACATTCTCTAACCATTTAATTGTCGTCTCTATATTTTGCAGTTGGCCGTAAATTTTTGATGTGAAATACTTTTAGTTTTCTCAAAATTACTAACCGAACTAAAATTATTAAACACGGGAACATTTTTTTTCAAAATTCTAATGTCTGTTTTGTTTTAGTTCTAGATAACATCGAGATAGCATATTTTTTTACTGTCTTAACCAATTCTGTAATTAAAAAAATATTTTTTTGGAAAGTTTTTAGCGTTCGTCGATTTCCTGAAATTTGTTTTAATGAATCAGTAACTTTCTAAAAAAGAAGCTAGTTTTTAGCAGTTTCAATCAATCTTTGCTTAAAGTAAGTTTAAAAGAACAAGAATTAATACGAATTTTTCTGTATCTTTGTGTTCGGAGCAGGCCTTGAACATCTCAATATTGGTTATTTTTTAATACTAGCCGCCTTCGGCGATAAGTTTGGTTGCTCAGAATATTTTCGTTTTAGGCTGTTAATTTACATGAAATAAATTAAAAACCTTTTGCCTTGTTATTTGATATAACTGAAAAATATGAATTTTATTGAATAAGTTTACTGTAAATTATATAGTGTATTCTATGGTCCTTATACTATGGAATTAAGGACACGCTATTAAATATTTTAATGAATGAGTTTCGATTCCATCATAGCATTTTAAAACACTGCATATAATTGAATCAAAAATATTATTGGAATTCGGGAAAAAGTGTACGAAAAGGAAACGAATATTTTTATTGGTTTCACAAAAACTATAATTGGGAAATAATTTTTTCTGAAAGTATAAGCATCAATTTTTGTAGGAAATTCATGAAGATTACTTATATGTGGACTTTTAAACCTATTTTTGAGCTCAATTAAACATTTAATGTGTATTGCTTGACTTCTTTTATACTACCTTTTCTTAGACTTTATGTACCTTTTTGTGATACAGCGAATCACTTAAAGTATATTTCTATTTTGCAATATCATTAATTCAAATGAACCAGTATAGCTTGGCTGGTAGGGAGTTGGATTCACATCCCTAGGGCTGCGAACTTGCCAGCCGAAGACTCTCCGTGTGTGTGTTGGCCAGCTCACATTAAATCTATCTTGCTTACAAAATCCCCCATGTAAAAAAGCAATACCACTAGGGGGTACTGGGTGAGAAGTGACAGTTCTTTCTTCCAGATATTACTGAAGGTCTGATTGAATGAAGTTTGCCTCTTTTTGTGACATATGTGAGCTAGAAGTTAGACTTATGCCCTCGGTTGCTCAGGGGTTCATACATTCAGAAACTACTGCACTCCTCCTCCCGTTGTACAGCGGAACACGAGAACAGCAACATTTATTCAAATGAACAATGCAACGTTCAAAAAAGCGCCAGATTCAATGCAGCAGTAAAAAAGTTCAATGACACAGTCTGAGATTAGTATGATTTGTTTTAATTTGACTGTTGCCATTCTGAAATAACTAATAAGCGTGATTTCTGTACCACTTACGTCATCGTTTTAAATGTATATGGATTATGTGTTTTCTTTTATAGATAATGGTATCGATTAATCTTATTTTATAGTAACAACTTAATTGATATTATCTACATCTGTGATTCAACTTCAAAATTTTTACTAAATTATGATCTGAAATTCCATCTTCCGTCTAATCAGATTTCACTTATCACTAGAAACTTCTTTCGATATCGTATTATTAGATAGATATATGACAGTTTTTGCCAAAATTTATAATGCTAATAAATTAAATGTCATTGGGGCCGTAGACAAGTTTAATATCAATTCAGGCTAAAAGAAATCGTTGTTTTTAAATCACAGCTCTAACTTTCATTTTTAAGAAAACATTTTTTATCTAGTTTTCTCTAAAAGATTCTGTTAAATTGGCTTTGTTTAAATGTTCATAAATTGTAATAATAATTTCTTACCACCGATGTCAAAGCTGGACTAAAGTTCGAGAATTAACGTTTCAAGTTTATGCTTTATCCTAATACTACAATTGACCGAGCACCTGTTAAATCATTCGCATTCCGCACTACTATAGTTTAACGTTGGGCATTTAAAGCTCCAAAAGTGACACCTTCATAAACGTGGGAATTTTATACACTAATACAACTTAGAGACTAAAGTGAAGTTCGAATTTAAGTGGGTTCGAATATAATTAATCTTGAGATCTCAAATAAATTCAATTTATAAATATGTAGTTTGAAATCTAAGTTTACAAAAGTATCTTAAATACTTTCGTGATATTAAGTCGTTTTTTCTAATTTTATTGTTGATGCAATTGATATTCTAATAAATGACTTAACATACGATGGGCCGGCTTGCTGGCACAGGGGTAGCGCGTCTGCCTCGTGTTCAGGAG